>AYEL01072369.1:0-16848 GCA_000484575.1 Olivierus martensii
TTTTTTAGTTTGATTAGTGCAGTTTTGATATATGCAGTGTATTGCGAGGATTTATTAACCGCACTAATCAAGGGATTCCTGTATTAGAATTCGAAACGTGTTTTCGCAATTAAATTTTGTTTTCTAGTTTGTAAGAATTTTAAATTTTGGAGAAAAAAATCGCTTTGCAGCTTAATATTTTCCTCGCTCTAGAAAATTTTATCTTTATAATAATATCATATTTTGTGGGGAGGGGCGGCATATTTGGCATCTGCCCCGGGCGGCAGAAACCTACGCTACGCCACTGGAAAATCTTGTATTGTATTTAGTACGAAAGAAAAATGAAAATTAATAAATAGATTGTGTCTATAATTTGTAAGCAAGGAATAATAAATGGACATTGATTATTCCTCCCATACAAACTATACCAAAAACCGAAAAGATCATTTAAAGATATAGAAAACAAAGTACAAAGATCTTCGTGAAGCTTCCTAATATTCGCATTTTCATTATTTCTCTGTTAACTTCAATTTGCTGCCTTCAAAACTTTTATTGTTAATTTTTTTCTCTCAAAGATTTTTCATATAACCGTTTTGAATGTCAGTGTTATTATATTAAGTCATTTCAATACTACATCGATTTCATTTTATATATATGCATGTTTAATAATTTATTTGTCGAAACATTTGTGAAAAACCCTACAAACATCTTTTTGACTCCATCTAGTGGTATAGGAAATGAATTTCTAGTAAATGTCATTCTGAATTTTGGCTTCGTTCCAACGAGGATTCATTGAGTGCTTTTGTCTTTTGTATACACGCTAGGGTTTATTAAATAACAATGATGCACTTCAGGTTTTCATTTGAGATTAAAATGAGTATAATATGGTTTAAGTTATCTTCCAACAAACAGTATTTCTAATTATAAACGGTAAGTATGATTCGCAGATTTTAGTAGATTATTTAATTAATAGAACAATAAAATTTATGGTAAAAATAGATTTGAGTAATGCGCATAATTAAATTGTTTATTCTGATCATAGATTTTGATATACCCGCGATATTTTAAGTTAGTGAAATAAAATTAATTTAGATTACTGTATTGATTACAGAATTTGAAGGTTTAATTAATTAATTATAAGAGCTAATTTTTAACGGGTTTTATTTATCCAATGTTATTTTTAAAGCATTCAAACTGATTGAATTACACAAGTGATATATATTTTTAGCTATTTTACTTTTAGGATAAATAAATTTATTTGAAATATGAATTAATTGAAATATGAATTAAAAGCATTCAAACTGATTGAATTACACAAGTGATATATATTTTTAGCTATTTTACTTTTAATTCATATTTCAATTAATTCATATTTCAAATAAATTTATCTGCAATGCTGCTTACTATACAATCATAATTAAGACCAGTTAACTCCGACTTCTCATTTTTAATATGCAATAAGATTTCTCGTATTCTAAAAATATTATTCCAGATTGAAGAATAAACCCTAGCGGCTAGCTCAGATAATAGTTCCTTGCATAGGAACGTATATAAATATTTTCTGTAAGATCTAGATAAGAGTCTGTATGCAAATGCAACAGTATGAGATAAAATCTGAACTAAAATACTGTATCATGACAAAAATTGGAAGTGCTAGTCAGCCAATTTTTTTGCCGTATAATTTGAATGCTATTAATGGAAAATCAAAAATGTAAAGAAAAAATTATAAAAGATACTGTATGTACGTGAAAATTAAAAAAAGTTAGTTAAAGAAGAACTAAAAAAAATATTCGATTTGATTAACCAAGAAATAAAATTTTAATTAATAATAAAATAATCTAAAAAGCAATTTGAAAAAGTCAAATGATTGGACTTTTTTAAATTATAAATTGAATATTGAATAAAACAAAAATTATTTTAAGATTTTAGACTGAAAAAGAGTCTCCTTTTATCATAAATTAAAATCAAAAGTTTGAAAACTGAAGCTGTTTAATAATTGTTCTATGTTTATTAAAATTAAGTTATAAATGCAAAATCTTTTCAAAATAATCACTTTTCAGAACATTTTGGTCATATTTCTAAAAATAAATTATAGACTTATGACAAACTCATGGGTTTTAACTACCATGAATCATGAACATATGAAAATATATGGCTAGATACAAATCTTTAAAATCATTTTAAAATAACAATTTCTATTTTATTAATAAGTTTATTCTTGTACAGATAAATAAAAGATTTTTCATATTCTAGAGCATATTAATGTCCCAATTTTTCCAAAAAGAATGATTTAATAAAACACTAAGAATATTTGCAAATATATCTAAATACAAGCAGTTCCTGACTTATATAAGTGGATCATTACACAAAACTATACCTAAAATCAAATTATATATATGTCAGGGCATATGTTATTCAGTTTTAGTTGGTCACAAAGCCATAATATTAAAGAATAATTATGTAAGTTGTATGGTAAAGCAATTGCTCATCATTTTGGAGGATCTGGATTCAATTTTCAAGTCCCATACCTTCAATTTTTCAGGAGGGGTCCAGGTTTAGGTCCAACCAGCACCCAACTCATTTACTAAAACTAATTTTTGTTAAGTATAAATCTATGTAAGTTGGGGATTGCCTGCATTGCCATTGTGTCTGTCAATAAATATGCATATATCTATTTAATTCCATTGAGATTTTTTATAAAATTTGATATTTGAATTATTTGCAGCAATCTATTAGACATATTCAGTTTTTATTGAAATTGAATTAAAATAAATTCTTAGTGATGGAGAAATGAAGCTCAAACATTTATACTCCATGGATTCAAAAAAGAAAAAATATTGTAAATAAGCATTCTGAAATAAGCATTTTATATCATAGAATAATTGTAAATTCATTGATAATATAATCATAAAGTTTTAAGGTCAATAATCATAAGCAATTAAAAAATTATTATTACAAATTGAAATTTTTCATTTAATATTCTATTATTTTGTTACAGCGTTTCTTAATGAAGATTGTTTATTTACTCCTGTTTTCTAATTGGTAAACAGAAATGTGCTGAATAAAAATGATAGCTGATGATATTATCTATGTCTTACTCTTAATAATTTCAATTGCTGTTGGTTCTGTCATCCGATCTATTACTGATATTAAAAAGCAACAGTTATTTTCAACAGCATTTGGATTTTTATTGGTATTTTTAGTCTCAGGGAAACATATCATTCATCCAATTATAACAACTCTCATCAATTCTGTCATTATACTTTATTGCAAGAAACAGTAAGTTTATTGTTTTATATTTTAATTCTTTGAAAATTATAATATTTAAAACTTATAAACAGAGAAAATAATTTATTAATTTTTCATTCAAATTCACAATTTCATCTTTTTATATATATATAATTTAAAAAATAGAAATCAAAGAAATAATTATAAAAATAATCATCATTTACATCTTTTACAATCTAATTTCATAATTACTAAAAAATTTTCAATATTTTCTTTTATATGTGATCTTAAAATATCTATTCTTTTATATGTGTATATTAATATTTTTTTCACTTTTAATTTATGTAAAATAAAAGAATAAAATAATAATAAAATTAATATAGTTTTTGGATTGAGATCAAAGATATATGCTCATAGGGTAAAAGAAATTGTAATAAATAAATGTATTCTCTTAATCTTATTGATTTGAAGAATGGAATGTTTTTTGATAACATATAACAACAACATATTATATAATTATGAATTTAATTATTACAATATTAAACATGATATAGCCTCACCATGAATAAAATAATTTGTAAATATATAATTAATGATATATATAGATGATTATATCAGCATCTTGATGCTTTGATGATGATAAATTTTTTCTATATAAATAGAAATCTAAGGAAGATTAATGCTATTAGAAAGCATTCATTCATTTTAAAATATTACATGAATTATTATTATATTATAAAAATATTACAAATAATACAAATAAATATATTAATACAAATATTATTATATAGTAGTAATTATAGTAAATGATGAAAAAATAAATTTTATTTCAGTCTCAATCCTTAATGTTCTTTAATATTGAATTTCAGTGATATCAAATAATAATTTTTACAGTAAAGTTTTTGAATGACTATGAATATAGCAAATTGTTTATAAAGTTACTTAAAACATAAGGAAAGTTATAAAATTGAATTATATTTGTAATATATTATACAATATTAAGAATAAAATACATATATACTAATACAAAGAGTTGCAAAATTTTAAATTATTGCAATAATTTTTTTCTCTCTTCATTTTATTATAATAGAATGGTTGTTGATATTTTTCACTACTTATAGCAAAATTCATTTCTAATTTTTGTTTTTCATTAAGAAAAATGGTTGATATTTTTCACTACTTATAGCAAAATTCATTTCTAATTTTTGTTTTTCATTAAGAATTTACTGTTTTCAGTTTTACTCTTGTTTAATATGATTTAAAATTGATAACCTAATTTAGATATTTTTGAACATTTTTATATATATTTTTCAAGTTTTGGATCAGCATCCTAAAAATTATATTCAAAATGTTCAAAAATTTCCAGAAATTTTAAAAAGAAATACTACATTCTGTTTGGATACTAACTGATATTTGATTGCAGAATATTTTAATGTTTAAACAATAACCAATTATCAGATAAATAATCCTAGCATTACAAATTGGCTTGATTCTAGCCAGAACAAATTTTATTTTCAGATAAATATTAAAATTTCTAATATAGTTATTAGTCAGTAGATGAAGCCACATTAATTAAATTTATTTTAATTATTGATTTCAGTTATTTCTAAATTAATTTGTAATGTTAGGGTATTTTGGCTGATATTTAATAATTGGTTATTAATCCTTAGTAAATTTGTTTGCTTGATATATATTTCAATGTTTTTCACAAGATTTGAAAAGCTTTTTTGAAATTTTAATTTTTTAATTTTTACTTTAGATTTAGCATTCATAAATTGTTATTGTTTCTTACTTTAAAGAAATAATATATATCTTGTATATCTTTTAAATTTTTTCTCTTTATTTTGTAAAGCTAAGTAGAAATTTTCATTTTGCAATGAAATCATCTAGAACAGCTGTTCTCAATTGGTGATATGTGAGAGTGATTAGTGGCACATGTATAGTCTTGGCTTCCTCTTTGTATACAAGTCATATGTTTGTTGGTGGTACTGAAATTTTTGAATTTTGGTTTCGATAGTATACATTTTATGAAATTATTCAACTGCTGATCTAGAATAATTATATTTTCTGATTGTAGATGAAGTCTGTTTGAATTGCTAATTAATACAAATTAGTAGTTCTCAACATTTTGTCTATTGCTTTTCAACTACTATATTTTCCAGAATCCCTAATCTCATCATGATAAAATCATTCTTTTAAAAAATACTTGTAAATGAAATACAATATAATATATCACAAATAATATAATATATTATTTGTGTGATTAGTTTGTTCAGAAAATTTATAGCTGAAAATTGTGTAAATTCAACAATGTCAAAAATTAATATACATAAACTTACATGTTATGAAATGAAATGATCTAATACAATTAATGAGCATATTATGAACACAGATTTGTGTATTCAGTTCTTTTGATTTATAAGTGTTGAAGATGACTTCTTTAAGTCAAAAGTACTCACAAAATGGCTATAAAATGTTTTTCCACTTGAAATTTAGACTTATCATTTTTATGTGCCCTACTTTTTGAGGTAATTTCAATTTTGGGTATCTTATGTTACCACAGGGTCATGGGAAGTTACCCTGCAAAGTTTGACTCCAATAGCCTATATGGAACAGATTACAGACAAGCATTATATTACATTTTATATATATATAGATGATAGATTATTTATTTTTTTATCACTTGTCATGATGCAGCCAAAAAATAGTTATTTTTCATAGTGAATTAAAAAAGAAATGCAGATATTCATTTGTTGTTGACAGTGGCTTGTGATAGCTCAAATGCAGTGCTAGCTCTAGAGCTTTCAGCACCCCGTGTGAAAATTTCTGTTGCACTCCCTCAAGTTGTCAGTTTTAAGTGGTGAGCGAATTGGGTGACTGCTCAGTTTGCTCATTGTTTAAATTATGTGTAAAAAATTTTGTCTTACTACAATAATAATAATAACAAAGCATAAAATGTGCCAGTTCACTTTGGCACCCTGACCAGACGCTCTGCTTGATCGTATCTTGAGCCAGCCCAGCTCAAATGCAATAGTTCATGCAAATGGCTTTCACTTTTCAAGCTATGATACCTTTCCTATCTCCTTTGGGTGACAATCCATGACATGAATTGAATCTTTCTATATCTGATCTACCATTAATTTTGATCTGCTTTTACAAGATTAGTGTGTGCTTTGTTACTGAACTTAATAGAATATCCAGAATGAAACCTGTACTTTATGCCATTTTGTCATCCTCTGAATCTTTGTAACCATTTCTAAGCAGTCCACTCATTATGAATTGCATTTAATTTTTTTACTGCATTTATTTGATTTTATCATTCAAGAACAGGACAGTGACATACTCAGTTAGAGTATAAAGATGTTATTTATACCGATCATCAATGTTCATTTTTATTTTATTTTTATTATTGTCAAATTTTCAATAAAGTTGATAATAAATTGACCAACTAAATGTGTTCTTTTCACAAAATAATCTCAAATAAATATTGTATTAACATTTAAATTATTTCAAGTAATAATTTGCAATAATAATTTTAAGAAAATACACATGGATTTATGAATTGACATAATATGTTTAATAAATTATCTGATTCAGTATTTTCTTAACAATAATATCAATACAATAATATATTTTTTAAACTCAGTTATCATTTATGAATGTCATCCCATATTGAGCTGGAACTAAATAAATTTTAATAGTAAACAGTGTTATTGACAAGTACCAGTATGGAGTTGATATATGAGGAGTGATCAAAAACTAAGGTTACAAGGCCGATATTCCTGGAGTTTCGTCTGTTATAGAGAAATTAGTAGTGTGCGGTAATTCTAATACATGCAGTCAGCAACTGTGCAGAGTTTCAGCCACCCACCATCTACAGTGCTAGTTGTAGGTTAACACAAATGGTGCCTCATTTGGAAAACTGGTCTCACAAAGAAATCTGCTCAGTTATTCGATTTCTGTGGGTGAAACATGTAACTGCGGCTGAAATTCACCAGCAACTGGTAGAGGTTTATGGAGAGACTGTAATGTCTCCTCTGAGGATCGCAATGGCCGACCCAGCACGGCATGCAACAGATTTAAATACAGCTCGCATGGAGGAGCTGATTCAGGACAATAAGAGGATCACATTATGGCATATGACAGTAGAATTGGGAATGTCATTTGGAAGCATTCGTCACATTGTTCACGATATTCCACAGTACCGGAAAGTTTGTTCCCAATGGGTTCCACAAAATCTATCCAATCAACACAAGGAGAAGTGCATGGGGGCAAGTCTGCAACTTTTGCAACGGTTCTCCATGGAAGGGAACAGTTTTTTTCACCGCATTGTCATGGGTGACGAAACATGGATCCACCACTACACCCCAGCAGTAAGCAGTCATTAATGGAGTGGAAACATATCTCCTCTCCAAAGACAAAGAAGTTTAAGGTGACGCCATCTGCCAGGAAGATGATGGCCATGTTGTTCTGGGACAGTGCGGGTATCATACTCGTGGAGTTTCTGGAAAGAGGGCACACAGTGACCGCTGACCAATACTGCGAGACCTTGACACAATTGCATGAGGTCATTAATGGAGTGGAAACACATCTCCTCTCCAAAGACAAAGAAGTTTAAGGTGACGCCATCTGCCAGGAAGGTGATGGCCATGTTGTTCTGGGACAGTGCGGGTGTCATACTCGTGGAGTTTTTGGAAAGAGGGCACACAGTGACCACTGACCAATACTGCGAGACCTTGACACAATTGCATGAAGCAATCAGGAGGAAATGGCCAGGACTTCTCACCAAGGGCATTGTCTTCCTTCACAGCAATGCGCGACCTCATACAGCCCAGAAGATCACCACGCTGCTGAAGCAGTTTCGCTGGGACATCATCGAACACCCTCCCTATAGCCTGGACCTCACTCCAAGCAACTTTCACCTCTTTCCTCATTTGAAGGAGCACCTAGGAGACTGATGATTCGCTTCAGACGAGGAGATGAAACACTTTGCGACAATGTGGCTGAACACACAAGGACAGGATTTTTACCAGGAGGGAATATTCAACGCATTCCACGAAGCGACAAGTGCTTAAACTGATATGGAGACTATGTCGAAAAATAACCTAATGTATGTACTATCTGTATTGGTTTTATGAAATAAAACATACACGTTTCACTGCAGGCTTTGTAACCTTACTTTTTGATCATCCCTGGTATATTTAACTTGCATTTCAATCAGTGTTGCCAAACATATCTCACTTAGCCAATTTCACATAGCAATTTCAAAATATAAAATAAACTTTACTCTTGAGATTGGGATTTAAAATCTGGGACATTTTCAGGGACATATCATTATGGAAAATTTATCAAAAACCAGAATTGCCCCAGAAAATCCAAAATGAAGGATCACTCTACTTTAAATCAAATAAGATAAATTAATACTGTACTTTCAATTATATAAAAATGGGGAATGTTCAAATTTTTGAAGTTTCAGCTCTTAACTTTTGAACTGTTTTATAGATTTTTATGAAATTCAATAAAAATATCAGCCATTTTTACGGAATTTTGTGGGTTTTTTTTTGGTGAAGAACTGATTTAAAAATTTTCCTTCATTAAACTTTTTCTTCTGTCCTTTATATATTTTGGGTATTACAGCAGATTTGTTTACAATAAATCTACCTTTTCACTTCTGGAAAACCATTATTATTAGAAAACATCATAAATGACAAATTCTACCTTACTGATATACTTGACATTATTACATATACATAATCATCGATCTCACATTTAATTTTCATAATTAATCAAAAAATCATTAAATTTAAAATTTGTCAGAAAGTTTATTGAATTTTTTCTATTGGCAATTGCATTGTGGACATTTATATCTTAATATATATTCTTATAATATCTAAAAGAATATTGGGATCATGTTGATGTTTGTATTGATATAGTTTGACTGATAAAATAGAATTTTAAAGACACTTTTTTTTACAAGCATTTCTGTTTTTATTCTGCATAATTTTCTATATAGAATTAAAGATTTAAATTATTTAAAGTGTATAAATTAATTTTTTTTGCTAATAATTCTAAAATGTTTACTCTCAATAAACTTTTATGTTTCATTAAACTTTTTTTTGGACTATATTGATATTATTAATGAAATGCCATTTTAAAAGTATCTTTTTATGTAATAAATTAAAAACTAAGTCTTAAAAATAAATTAAGTTGCTTCAAAGACTTCAATAAAATAACTATCATAAAAATGTTAAATAGAAGTGCTTTTGGACTTTGTTCATCTTCAGTACATTAATTTTTTACAAAGGAACAATAGAATTATTTGAAAATAAATTTAAAATTTAATTAAAATGTTCAAATGAAAATTTATATAATAACATAAGGAGGAAAAAATACATATTAAAAACACTTATAATAAATAGGTTAAAAATATATAAAATAATAATAAATGTCTGCAAATTTATGTAGTTATTGAGATGAATTTCCAGTCTGAGTTTAATGTACTACCATTAATCTTAATTAATATAAAGTATTTTTGATTATTATATATATGTCATTTTTCTTTAGTCAATTGATATATTTGTAATATATATACCTTTATAATTAGTGATAGAAAATTTTTGCTTATCATTGCAAATTAATGAAAATACATTGCAATTTCTTTGTGTAATAAACTTCTTCTCAATATGTTTCTTAAAGATATATGTTTAGCAGAGAGAATATTGTATGTCATAGTAACTTCTGTTTAGTGATGGGAGGATGTATGCAGTTCCGGATTTAAGCCGATTGCACCGATTGCATCCAATCGGGCCCCGCGCTTGAGGGGGCCCCGTGTTTGTCAAAGTTTATGTAATTAAATGTTGTATTAAGAAAAAATATTTTAATATATGTGTCGTTTTTCAATATTCGCGGAACATATAAATGGTACGATATAATAAAGAAAGTTACAGAAGATTACAATTATCAAAAACGTCCACACATTCAATTACTTTTTTATATTGAGCCCTATCACAACAATTTGGATACAGGTTTGTACAGGGTAGTTATAAATTAATTTATCCTAATTACATCTCTCTGGAGCGGATTCTAATCAATATATTATATTGAAACCTAATATATGCTAATTAGGCCACAGAGTTGCTATTTTCGATGAAAAATAAAATTGTTCAAATTTTCACATCAAGGTGAAATTTATCCAAATAAAAGTATACAAATTACGAAACTACGCATTAGATATAAATTGTCAGTAGATCATTGCAAGCAAACCATTCTGCGATTATCATCATGCTTTTGGAAAGGAAGACCGTACATTATTAGTTATTTTACCAGAATAGCAGCAATATTCTGGTAAAATAACTAACATATTTTCATTGAGAGAATATTGTCATTTGAAAAGAATATGAAAAGGGTCCATGTCTAAAAATAAATAAAAGAACATAATTATAAAGTTTGAAGACTGGAGATTTGGGTATGGCACTAGGAAAGGGTCGACGGCCGATTTCCATTAAAGTCGTTGACGAAGTTGCTATTGATGTGGTTGACAGTTCAGTATGAAATCAAAATTCTTTATCCAGTGCCTTTGTGGTGGCACATGATTGTCCTTTCTTTGGTCATTTGTTTGAAAAGTGCTTCGGTCCATTTTATGTTGGTATCCCTACAAGATTCATATTATGCAACAGTTGAAATTGCGAGACTCGCAGGCACAAATGGATTTTGTTCATTGGTTTTTGCCGATAATGGATGTTGACGACATGTGGCCTGGGAATATTCTATGGACTGTACTCCATATGTGACAACTCTGAGCATTTTTCATTAACAGGTGTAGTGAATACGCAGAATTCCCGCATATAGAATACATTGCCTTTGCATGCTGTGTAGGAACGACCGTTGCATTCGGTCTATGTGACTATATGGTGTGGATTCACTGCTAATCCCAGCTAAGGATGACCGGGATCGACGGGAGGGCCCGACTTCATGATCATGATAAGCGTTTTCAAGGGGTGGGACTCGATATTCTAACCCGGGGCCTCCAGAGTGGAAAACCGAAGCGTTTCCACGTAGATAATCCAGCTGACAAAAATGGGTCTTTATTTATAAATATTACTTATTTTATTTATACATATAAGCCATATTTTGAGGGGCCCCGGAAAAATATTCCAATCGGGCCCCGCACTTTCTAGATCCGGCACTGGATGTATGGATGTAATGCTATCCAGTCTGTCAAAGAAATGCTTTTTATAAAAAACATTTGCATGATAGCTTTTTACACAGTCTAATATTTTTTAAAAACAAAATCTAAACTAGCTTATAGGACCTTAAAATAATTAAAGATGCAGGAGCACTTTCAGGCAGGCATTTTTTAATTATTTTAAGGTCCTGTAAGCTAGTTTAGATTTTCTTTTATTTTAATTTAGGACCTAGTTGTCAATTTGGTTAATATTTTTTTAAACTATCGATGTTTAAAGATTTATTTAAAGATAACAATTCACTCAGCATAAAATTTGGTATATTAATTATACCATCAGTAACAAATTAAATTAAAAAATATGTGAAATATAATCATATATGAAAAATAAGACTATCTCTAGTTTGAAAATTTTATAATAAATATGGATAATTTAATTAGTATAATAATAAAATTTTATATGTTTTAAACATTATTTTTCTATTCATTTTAAATGCTTTCTTAACTATATAAAAATATATAAAACTAATTTATTATTAAACAATAAATAATCAATTAACAAATAAAAAGGAGAAACTATTATATTTTTTATGTAATCATCATTTTCTGAAAAAAAAAAATTTATATTTTCAGAAAATATCATATAATCATGAACATAATAGAATATTAAATATTTTTATTTTCAGATATTGTCCTATAATCAGTTTTATATGTTGTTTTATGTATTTGGCATTCTTCCGTACTGCAGAATATTTTGGTTTAACACCACCACCTGGTCATACAAATGCTGTCCAGATGATACTTACTCTAAAGGTAATATGCAAATATGCTTTAATATTTGTTATAGAATATTTATTCAGTGATCTATAAAAATTTATATCATTTTAAGTGAGTTAATTATTTGAAATATGCATTAATTTATGTAATTTCTATAAAAGTGGTTAATTAATTTTAAAATTTCATTATTAAATTAATAAATAAAGCTGATAAGATTAAAAATATTTCTTGTATACATGATTTACTGAGTATTATTTTATAGAATAGTATTATTTTATTTTATAGAAAATATATATTTAAATAGATTTCTTTTTTCTTTCAGATGATTGGAATTGCTTTTGAAGTATATCAAACAAATAAATTAAGTCAAATTTCTACCAAAGATGTTTCATTAAAATCTCAATATGAACAGATAAATCCATCATTCATTGATATAATACATTATGCATTTTGTTTTGCAGGTGTCCTAATTGGTAATTGATTATTATTAATCTGTTTTTGGTTATTGTTGGTTTTTATAAGTGTCTTTACATACCAATTTTATTTTTATGAACATTGTATTTACACAATTTTGCTCAGATGATAACTGTATTACAAATTGTTCATTATGGTTATAGAAATATCAATCAGTGATCAGTTTGCTTTTAAGCATGATAAGTTAACAAGCAGTTTCAAAAAGAACTAAAATTGCTTACGTTCAAAAGGAAAGTAGGCAATTTCACATGGAATTCATTGGTTTTATGTATCCAATTTTAACATTAATTTAACTAGCATAATGTGACAATGATGATGTCAACATTATGTTACATATCATTACATCATCATGATGTAATGATATGTATTTTTTTTTTGTGATGTGCCATCCATTGTTAAATCATGATGGCATTGCATCAGGACTGTGATAACATTATAATAGACAGCACTGTGTTACAAAAGTAGGTAAGCCATTTGTTGCCTCTATACTGCTAACATTTTTAAAAGCTATTGGCAATAATATAAACGAAAATTGTGATGATAATGAAAATGATCATTTCAATTGTTTGCTCCTTATTGGCTTTAAATAATTTACATAATTTGTATGTTGTAACATATACTTTCAATATATAAATTAACTGAGAAATGGATTTATGTCAAATCTAATATTTGAAATAAATTTCACTAAATTGTTTTTAATTGCCATTAAAAGCAAGGTGCTTTTAATAGCAGAATATTATTACAAAATTTCATGAAAATCTGCTAATTAGTTTAAAAGTTATCAGTGAGAGACAGACAAACATGAGCTCTATTTTATAAGCCTTTTTTTCCTTTGGAAAGTAGGAAAAAAATAATTTTTATAAAAATATTTGGATAGCATTCCTAAGTTTTCCTTAGTAACAACTTATGAATTCATATCTTTGAAAACATTCATCGTTTTGACAGTTAAGTACTGAGCATTGAAAATATCTTTTTCAAGCATATAAATGGGCATGATAATGATAATAGAAATATCCTTAAAATGCTAGAATAATATAAAATTCTTCATCTGGCATTCAAAGATGTCATAGAGGTAAAGTGACCAGACATTCTGGATTATGCTGGACTGTCCTGGATTTGAGTTGTTTGCCCTGCAATAAAAACTGTCTTGAAACAGACTGGACATTATCTTTTTAACATTTTGAAATGGCATAAATTGCTTTTTCTTCTACTTCATACTAGATGATGTCAACCAGTTAACATGTCATTCTTGTTAACTGGTAACAAATGTTTCTACTTGTATGTGACAAGTATTAAAGATGACCTGATGACATTCTATTATGACTGAAAGAAGACTACTATTATTACTATTAAAAAATACTATTATGGAGATTGTTACACAAATAGCCAATTTAAAATTCAAATTAAAAGAAATAATGGATATGCAATATCTGCTGTTCACTGTATGCAATAAGTTAAGAAATTTTGAAGAGAGAAATTTTGAGAAATTTTGGTTGGTCCAAAACAAATTTCTTCAAATCCAATGTCAATAATTTTTATGAAAAATGTATCCAATATTTAGAACTTCACTTATCACAATTTGAATACATTGATTGTTTTAAGTGGACCACCAATCTTAAAAATTCGATGCTGATAAGGAAGAAAGAGAATTTTTTGATGAGATATGAAAAAATATGTTGATACAAAAATAAATGCTTGGAATGAACAAAAAAATGCAACTGATTCAAGGTGAATAGAAATATTTTATCACTTTAATACAAACAACATACCATTCAGGAATATTAGGAAAATAATTGAATTTGCATTATGCTTGCCCAAATACCAATGTTGCAACAGAAAGAGTTTTTCAGTTGGTGAATAAATTTTAGATCTCAGAAAAAATTGCAACTGAGCATAAAAATGTTGAAAGCAATTTTTCCAATTCCTGTAAAGAATTTTATAAGAATGTTTCAAGTATTGAAGATTTATTAAAAATTTCAGTCTGCAGAAAAATACATATAAATAATGTAATTACGAGTATTTATTTATTGCTCATTATATTGATGGTTGTATCTATAAAGTCATTTTTGATATTTTTTGTATTGAGATTGTTATTTTCTGTATAGTTAATTTTTTGTTATGAAAAGAATAATGTTTTTAATTTTTTTATTATTAATTTATCAGAAATACGTGCTTTTTATAATTTTTATATTAATAAATGCATAAAAAGATAGATCCAAGACATTTTAATGATTTACAACTAAATAAATTTAATATGTTTGTGATGACCATTTTCTTAAACTTTTTTTTTGGACATGTCCTGCATTCCAACATAAAACATCTGGTCACTTTATATAGAGGTGATCTCAAATATGTCAAATAATTATTTCAGATTGGCCAAATTTGAAAAAATGGCATTTAACATCAATGGTGAGATATAAGATTTCTAATAATGTCATTCTTTTTAATAATTCAATAGTCCATTTAATATGATGCAACCTTAAGCCAATAAATCACTATTATCAAAGGTTTCTCTTTCCTTGATGTTGGAAGAATAATCAAAATTCTTTGTTCTCTCTAAGTGAAGAGAGATTGAGAATCAATTTGTAAATTGATTCTCGATTCATCTGTAAAATGAACTCTAGCCTGTCAGTTTCAATTCCAATATTAGTTCTCTCTTCATTAATTCAGACAAGATCGGTCATATGCCTGCATGGTAAAGCAGTGGCTTACCACCTTGGAGGATCCAGGTTCAATTCCAAACCCCACTTTCATTTTTTCAGAAGTGATCCAAGCCCATCCATTAAATCCCATCATGGGTGTTAGCCAGCCAGTGAAGGGCTATAAAAGTGGTTGCTGCAAGACAGTGTATTCCATGTGCAATATAGCAGCTTAATTAAAAACTGACCAGTTCAAATAAGCTCTTCTATGAAATGGATTGAGAGGAACATAAACATATATCACTTTCATTAAGCTTTTAGTTATAAGTTTTCCTTCAAAGTTTTCTCAATATTGAAGAGAATACAGACACAACTTTTCTAGCAAATTCTTTAGGCATCTTACTATTAATACAAGATAGCAATAATCTTGATCAATAGTAATCCTTGAACAATCTTGGCAGATCTTGACACTTAACCTGCCTCCCAAAATTATTGCCACAGTCTTGAGAAACTGACTATAGATGATCATATCGATGGTCAATATTTGTCATATAGTTTGAGATTGACCTGCTTCTTACCATTCTACACTTCTCCAACTTATTGCACCAGACAAACTTTATATGAAGCATTATGAATGAATTTTATTCAAAAATGATGCTTTTTACAAATATTTTTGAAGAGAGATGTTTTGTTTTTTATTGGCTTTAAATAATTTACATAATTTGTGTGTTGTAACATACAGTGGGTGCAGAAAGTATTTGCACACCCAATGTTTTCATCATATTCAGCCAAAAAAATATCTCAAAACAAAACAAACAGGTTCATAATATTTTATTGATGACAATTAAGTATATTGCAAGCATAAACATAATATTAATATATATAAATGCGCAAAAATGGCAATTAACGACATATGCAGAATACAAAAAGTATTTGCACACCCCGTTTTGAGAAGGGAAAAATGCAAATCAAAACGTACAAGTCTATGTAAATTAAGTAATACTGACTTTTGCATGTGTAAGCTGAGATATCTGCGCATTATCATACGGAATTGTGTAAACCATGACCCCTAAAGTAAGTGAATTGTCAGCTGCAGAACAACAGCACATTATTTATCTACATTCGCAAGAAAAAAGTTATCGCAAAATTAGTAAGGAAGTCGGTAAATGTTTCTCTACTGTCCTTTATGTCATTAAGTGATATGAAGAAAGAGGATCAACTACAAACAACCCTCGTTTAGGATGCCCAAAAATCTTAACGGAACGGGATTCCACGAGAATTATTAATGAAATCCTAACAAAACCAATAACCAGTGCCCTTTCATGTGCCAATCAATCCGACGGGATTGGCGCCTTGGTGGGTGGCTGAGGTAAAAGCAGGCTTATCCCAGACTTGGGTTCCTGTCCACCCTGGTGGCGGTGGGGCGAGACCGCCGCTTAGATGGGTGGCTGGGGTAAAAGCCAGCTTATCCCAGACTTGGGTTCCTGGCCACCCTGGCGTCGATCCGACGGGATTGGCGCCTTGGTGGGTGGCTGGGGTAAAAGCCAGCTTATCCCAGACTTGGGTTCC
>AYEL01072371.1:0-60568 GCA_000484575.1 Olivierus martensii
TAAAAACAAATTTTATATGAAAAAATCATATCGAAATAAGATTTTTAAACTTAGAAATTTTCACTTCTATATTCACAGAACAAAAAACAAAACATTATACAATTATCTAAACTATATTGACATTAATTTCAATACTGAGTTTTTATAACTTGTAAAGAGCATAATAAAAAATAAAATTGTCTTCTGTGTTTTATAAAATGGAAAGTGAAAGAAGAATACAGATCGCATTACTCATATCAAGTATGTCTTAGAAATTCTCCCCTCTATGAAATATTCCCATCCCCTATTTCTACTGCAGTAAGAACGGTCTATTTCATTACAAGCTGCTGTGCAGAGATTTTCCAGACTTCGCAATCGAAACTACTTCCTCTAATGCAGCCCCTACGGTAGATGTCAAAACCTTTTTGTCATAGACTATACCTTATATTACATTTAAATCTTTGTATTCTATGAGTTGTAAACTGATGAGGATCTGATTTGAAGATTGAAAAAATTTTTCAAATAAATGTTTAACTGTGATTAATGCTTTGTTTTTAAGTTCAAACACAAGGTTAAGTGTTAATAATAATGAAATGAAAGCATATTAAACAATTTATTTATCTAAACTACTGATTATTTTGGCCTTTACTTAATTTTAATATGGTCAAATTTCATTGATGAGAACAAAACTCCTGTTTTTAACATTGTCTATAGGAAATAAATACCCCATTTTATGAATTCATGAACTCACTCTAGGAATAAATTAATGCCTAAAGTTGAGAACTACTTGTACTGCACTTGATATAAAATATCAGAGATACTCAATTTTCCATTTTTGATGTCACTTATCTTTGAAGATGTGTCCTTGCAAATACATTATTATAAATATTGAACTTTACATTTATGTTTTGAATTGATTTCTTAATGATTTAATATAATGCAAGTAGTAGTTATATGATCTACTCCTTGCATTAAAAACATATTTGAACATTAAACATTAATTCAAATTAAAGTGAATTTTACAATTATATCAACACAATAGGAAAGATTTTTCTATTATCCTTAAATATTCAAAATTTTAAATAATAAAGCATCTTTTAAATAGAAATAATATCTGATTTTTAAAATTTGGAGATTTTTGCACAAACATTTCAACACTTTATTTTGATAACATTTAGCAATGAAAAATTTTTTCAAAATCTTGTAATATTTTTATCTGATTTAAGAATTAATTTAAGTTTCCATTTTGATAATCTGATAAAATTTATCGCATCACAAAATCAATCACATTATTAAAATGGATAACTTTCCATAATCAACTGTATCTTCTGATTTGCTAATCTTATTAAATATAGAAACTACAAGTAAATATTTACAAAAGCATCCTGTTTTTAGAATGTATTTCAAGTTTGCTTTAAACTTCAAATTCTTCCATGGGATAAAACTTGGCTCAAACTGGTTGAGCAAAAACATTGTTCAAACTCTTAAGCCAAGTAATATTAACTTACACAAACTGAATGCACATGATTGTAGCAGATCTTCTGCTCAAGCTATTTGATAAAGCTCAAGTATTAATCATATGACATAATTCTATTTGAGCATTTTAAACTATCAATACATAAGCACATGCTCACTCTGCAGCTAATTCTTTAAGAACAGTCTTTAAATGTTCTGAAGAAATAAAATATAGTTGATATTCACATAAAAACACTTCTGATCAGGAAAAGAGCATCTAATAAAATTAAAAACATTTTCAACCTGTTTGTGAGATTTCCTCAACTATATAACTGCTTATATATTATTATAATATACCATAGTTGAGGATGACCTCATGATTAGATAAAGCTAGAAATATGTTTTTATTAATCAGTTTAACAATAAAAAGTATCACGAATATAGTCAATGTTCTGTCCCATTATGGTTCTTTCATTTTTTATCATTATTTTATAGAATTTAAATCATAATACAACTTTATGCAAAATAAATACAATTTGTAAAATATAGTACATTTATAACTTTCTACTGATCTTTCTTAATAATCTCGTTATAAAAAGACATATGCAACAAGACAGACTCAATATTTTGTTTATCACATTATAAATTGGCTATCCAGAAAAGATTATATGATAAATTTTTAATTGTATAATAATTTTAATTCATTGTTTCATTCATTTTTTTGTTTAATATTTAGGTTTAATGGGCTTTATCTATCAATTTAACAAATGTTCTAGTAATACTTAAATTAACAGATATATATATAATTTTTTAGGTATAGATATTGTTAAGTAGGATACTAGATTACAAAATCTTATTTATGAACAACTTGATAATATAAATTTTTTCTTTTGACAGAATGATTATTACAATGTTGGTTAGTTCTTTCTGGCATGGAGTTCATCCTGGCTATTATCTCTGTCTTCTGAGTGCTCCATTATTCCTGTTAGCAGAAATGCAGATGGAAAAGGCATTTCGATTTGGTCGTTCTAAATATCAAATGTTAATATTTGATTGCTTATGGTGGATATTCAAAATGCAAGCATTTGCCTACATGGGAATGGCCTTTTTGCTTCTTCATACTGATGCAATCTTTCAATATTGGAAATCTATTTATTTTATTGGTCATTTTATTGTTATTGTTTTTTATTTATTGGGTTATTTTGTGAATAGACGTATAAAAATTATTAAATATCAAGAAAAGAAAAAGTAATATATACATATTAGAAATCAGAGATGCCACCATTGGAAATTATCTATATTATTTGTTATTGTATTTATTTGTGTGTGTATGTGTTATATATTTTTTTAATTTTGAAATGCAATGTAAAAATTATTCATTTTTGATAAATTTTTTCTTCTTAAATGTAATTAGATTAAGTATTTTTACTATGATTATGAAATTTTATTGAAAATGCATATTAATTAAAAATTATTTGAACTTTGGAAATCAAAATAATTTATTCATAGGTTATTTGTTTTAGTATGATTTATTATTTATATAGTAAATATTTTAAATACACTTGTGATCTTATAGCAACGTTTTCTCTTATTTAGAAAACTGACTTCTAGTTAGTATACACTCATTATTTAATAGTTATGTACAAACCACTTGGCATTTAACAATTACTATATTTGCAACATATGGTGACATATATTTTGCTAATAACAAATTTAGAGAATTTTATGTTATGTCTTTTCAAAACTATTTTAGCTTAATTGTTAAATAATAATTTAATAAATGACTGGCATTTGATTTTTAAAAATAATAGGTTAGATAAATATATATATACTCAAACTTTGTAACCTTTAGTTGAAATATATTTAATTATATGTAAAACATATTCAGTTGCATAATAAAAAATTTATGAACAAAAATTTTTGTGAAGAAACTATATACAAATGTTAAGTATATAACATTAAAATTATAGGTTACAGATTAAAGAAAAATTACATTTTATAGAATGTAAGCTGTAATCTGTAGTTATTTATAATTTATATTGAAATAACTTTTTAAAATTTATAATAAAGAGCATAACCAAAAAATTCTTGCTCACAAATGGTTACTATTACTAAAGCAATCAATATAAGCTTAGTAAATTTTTGATGTTTTATCAAAATTATAAATTGAAAAATTAAATTTGATGCCAAGAATGTTTATATCCATAAAATTTATAGAAATAATTGTTCTTTAAATGTGTGAAGTGTGTTGATTATATATATTTTCATGAATTCACTTTGTATTTTCAAAATTATATAGTCCAGCATTTTAAAATTTTAAAATATTTTATTAATAATTAAAAAGAAGAAATAGTGAATTCCTTTTTTCTCAGAATTCATTATATCCAAAGATATAACTTTTATACTAAATTTGTAATTGTGATATCTCAATATTGTGTTGAAATATTTTCATGTATTAATGATTACCAGAAAAATAAATAAATAAAATATTATATAGTTGTTATTTTCAATTTTCTTCAAAACAGGCTTCTTTCTATTTATATGCAATTTACTCTCAAAAGTAACTCCAAAGTTACTATTATAGATAACTATAAGAGTAATTTTGGAGTACTTTGAGAAAAAAACTATTATTTATCATATGTTTAATATACATAGTGAATTGGATCATGAAGTGCTTGGAATCTTCTTTTTGAAATAAATGTTCTATTATAAAATCATATAATGCACAATGTCAATGTCCTATTATAAGCTAAGAATTTTAATAGAAGCTCCATCAGCCTGAAAAAATATTAAATTGTACCTTGTACTTAGCAACAAATATATTAGGGACATCTATATTATACTATTTCAAACACTTTTTGATTCTCTCCCCCTATTTTGTATCACACTTGATCTGACTGTTACAGCTCTAATTTGAAGATCATCATCTATTTAAAAATTCTTTGATTTTACATTAAAAAATAAATAAATATATATATAATTACAATGTAAAGTAATTTCCATTTTCTCTTTGTTACACATATTCTTTAATTTCTAAATAAATCTTCTAATAACTGGATATAAATGCCTTAGAACTAGATATTTTACATTTTATAACAAATATATCTCCAAATATGTTACATTATGCTTAATTATTTGAAAAATAAAGATTATAAACATTTTATATTTTATAAAATAAATATCAGATATATATAACACTCAATCATTTTTATAGTGTGATATTGTAATTTGCATGACTCCCTCTTCTAATAGCATAACATAGTTTTTATAAAGAAACATTCATAAACTATTTCTTAATTTTTTAAATTTTTGAATATTAAATAACATTCATATATTGCATGTGATAGGTCATAATTCTAATTGAGATGATTTCTGTAAACCTTTTGATGATAATATTCTCAAACTTTATTATTATTTTATAGCATAAAAAATTTTAAACCCAGAAAGTTTTAAGACTTATAAAAAATGATCAATATTTATATTTCATAGATTACAGGTATTCCGGAATTACACAAATAATTGGGATCAAAGAGTTTTTATGTAAGTGATTTTGCAAAAGTTGGAAAAATGATTTTTTAGCAAAAATTGTGAAGCAAAAATTATCAGAGCTAGCAGACTATTGTGATTATACCTAGACCATGTTACTGCTATCTGGCTGAAGTGAGAAATGCCATATGATATCAATAATATGATATTTAAGATTAACAAACAATTTTCGAAGCATAAACAAATAAAGTAATATGATTTTTTAAATTAACATGTTTGGACTTTATTTTTCAAATATAACCTCAAACCTGTTTTTGTGCAGGGGATAGGGACTGCATAAAAAAAATATCCTGAAACTTTGTAAGCAGCTATAAAATATATCATTTGCAATACATTAAAAAAAAAAATTGTTTTATGCAGTAAATAGGGACCGCATAAAAAAAGTCCTAAATAGAAAACATGTAATTCAAAACCTCATGATGTAGCTAGAAATTGGTTTTCCAAACAAGGAAAAAATTGAATTTACACACTTGAACATTTTTCGGTCAAGAGGTATGTACATTAATCACAGGACGGTTATCAACTACTGTTACTAGATGGCACAATATGTATAAGTACAGTAATATAGGGTGGGCCATGTGTTGGATTCTTTTTAATTTGCATGCTATTTTGACAGCCTTCTGTTGTTTCCTTTTTAAATTAATTTTTATTCATAATATGCATTTGATGGAATTTTTTTATATGCTGCACAAAAAAGGACGGCATAAAAACAGGTTTGAGTGTACAATTAATTTTTATGTTCTCTCTCCCCTAAAAAAATAAAGAAATTTTGGAAAATTTTTTAGGCAAATTCAGATTTACAGAGGATGGATATACATAAATCAGGCAATATCTATTGATTTCTGTTATAAACTTTTCCACCAATATAACACCAATTCTAATGTTCCTAAAGATCTTTGAAATAGTTCTGAAAAACACATTGGCAGTTTGTGCAGTTACTAATCCTAACTGTAGTATTATAGCAAAACAATAACCATAAAAAAAAATTTTAGATGGGAAATGCACTCTTGCCAAAAAACTTCCCTAATATTTACAAGTCAGAATGATGATAAACTTTATTTTATTTAGGTTAATAAAATGTCTAAAAACCTATCTGTGAGAGAAACTTTCAGATTCCTTATACACTATATTTTTGCAACCAGAAAATATAATTGTTTTATGGTTTGTGTAAGTATTTTTAAGACAGACTATAACCTTTACCTAAGCATACTTTGTATATATCTTCTCTGATTCTCTTTTGTACAACTTATCACATTTCTCTATATTCTATCTGGTTGGTAGTGGATTTGATCTTCTTCATCCTTCTTTTTTTGTTTATTCTCTCTTTGATTTCAGTATCAAGTTTCATATCAAATTATGGAGAAACAGGTATAATAGAGTTCAGTTTCTAAAACATCAACACAAATTTCATGCCAAATCTAGCATTATGATCAAATCTGGGTTCTTTGACACAAGTCTTATTCAATTTTACTTTAGTCAAAAATTAAAATATATTAAGAAACTAAAGTTAATACTAAATTATTTAATAGTATTAAATGAGCATGTTGTTGAAGATCAATTATAATCTGATGAATACCCTGAGGAATATCCAATGTAATCACACTGCCAACAGTCTGTACATGAATAATGGTATTACAACTTAGTTGCAAATGTAGTATTATAACTGAATTTATATTAATTTTACCACTTATACAGTAATTATTGGTACTAGCTGTTAAATAGTATAAAGTGTTTAAATATTTCAACAACTAGAACAGCTGTACTGACTAAATATCAGCACTCCAGATATCCCAGTGTCTTTTCTATCAGTTCCAGAATTCTCAAAATAGACTGTCATTCCCCAACTTATGTAAGAATTACGGTTTTCATAACTTTATGCAAATTGAATTTTATATAAATCCAAAAAACAATTTAACAAAAATTCTAGATTGAAATCTCCCATGGCTAAATGAAAAAATGATCGCACTTATACAATATTATATTGCCATATTGTTCCCTGACTGAAAATGAGACAATGCCACATGTAACAATATCATATCAGTAATATGATGCTTAAGATCAATAACAAATATACAAAAATATAAAGAAATGAAGTTTTAATAATGTAAACTAACATGTTCAAACTTGTTAGCTATAAATACAGGAGCTATTTATACTATATTTCTGAAAAAATTATGGAAAATATTTTACATAAGTTGGGGAGTGGCTGTATATAGGAATTTAATTTCAAAGGAAAGATTAAAAATTACAAGTTTTTATTTACATAAAAATAATACATAGAATTAAATTCTATTTTCTTGTCAATCTAAATTACTAAGAATTGAAAGAATATGGAATATTTACAATATTAACTTTCTGGATCAAGACTTTTTATATAAATGGGTTTTGAGTGTTTTCTTATTTTTTCTTGAGATTTCCATTTCTTTCCTTGTTGACTAGCTACTGCTGAAGGAGGCAAATTCACTGGTCTTGGATATGGATTTTTATAATGAAGAGCTGTAATTAAAAAATATTATTACTAAATTTTTAGAAAATTAAAGCAACTTCGGTTAATGTATTTATCATTTTACAAATGATATATATGAATTTGAAATTTTTTAAACTGCATTAAAATTGAACAGTTTATATATATCTAATTTTGTTTTTACATGATAGATACATTCCCAAAGGTTATATGTAAAAAAAAATATACTGTATATATGGAAAAATAGAAGATTGGTTCCAGATCTAAAAAATCAGCAAAAATAATACAATAAACCATGTGAAAAATAATGTTAGAATTTTATTGTTTTTATGTGCTTGCACTTTTTATTTCATAAATATTACATATGTACATAAAACTGTATTATATAAAGTAAATTATTATTTGAAAAGAAAAATAACATGTTACTAATTCATAAGCGCAAAAATTAGGCAAAATAATGAGTTACACATAATAAGATTTTATTCGTTGTCACTTTTTAACAATAAATGCATACATTTGTGTAAAACAGCAATATCACTGCTATCACTAGAAATACCTTGGTTATCATCTTGCTCCATTGGTGATACCCTTTCTATGATCTCTTGAACAAAATTAGTACTAGTCTCTTATAATGTCAATATTTCAGTGGTTTTAAGAACGAATTTAATTATTAATCACTGTCTTTGTGTTTTGGCTAGACCAGTGGTTTTTTTTAACTTTCCTAGACCGCAGACCCTCAAGATTTATCTCAAAGTTTAAAAATTAGTATTAAAGAGTAAATGCTCTTGTCTTACAAGTTATTTTTGTCATTTTTTTAATTAATTCATTAACTAACTAAATTAATTAAAATCCATATAAAAATTGTTTTTTTTTTATCAATAATTTTTTAAAATATCATATTTTCTTAATTCATACTTTATTTTATTCACAAGTCTTGCTAGTATCAGAAAATATCAAACATTTCATTGGATGGCTAAGATTTCATATAAAAAAATTGTTTTTTCTCTGATCTCATATAATAAACAAAAAATTGTGAAAGAAATAAAATTCGAAAGAATTTGTTATATTATTAGAATCACAATAAAAAATATAATAAATCCTAAAATTTTCAAAAAATTTCAATGAAAATTAAGCGAGATTTCGCAATTTTAATTTTTTTTACATATTAATTAGGCTTAGCTAAAAGCACTTAAAGGGTTAAGAAATACAGTACGTAAATCCCAAATTTCATCAATATCAGTTGAACAATGCAAGCTGAATAGGTGTCTGTGGAGGAGGAAAAGAAGAAAATAATGCTTTTTTGTCAGTTTCTGCAATTTTTAAACTGTTCTAATCCTTTTATTAATTGAATTTGAAGCTTTAAATTTGACAATTGGTGTCCTTACTGCCATGCCCTTGATAATTCTTCTTGAATATAATTTTAAGGTTGAATACTTTTCTTGAATATAATTTTATCAAGTATTATAATATTTAATTTTAGAACCAAAATTACAGTGAATTGAAGTTTCTGACCATAATGACTTCAGTAATATAAGCCAGTCAGTGACTACTGTGCTTGTCTTAGAGTTACTGCCATGCCTCTTGATAATGTCTATTATTTAATATCCAGATTATTAAACTTGTATATAAATTATGAAAATAAATAAATATCACCATAAGAACCTTTCTTAAAAACTATAAAAAAACAATGCATTTATTTATTGATACAAGACAAGATTCAAGACACTAAATAATCTATTCCAATTAATTTTGCATTTTTTGATCTGGATTAATGATAATCAGATTAAAGAGAATTAATGTTTGTTTAGTATTGTGTGTATATTTATATACAAATATTTCTTGCATTTATTACTATTTCATGCAGTAATCTATAAAATTTGAAATATATATCTGTAATTCAATGGTGCATAACACAGAATTCATGCATCATCCCAAAACAGCAAAGATAATTTGTCAGTCAGTCAAAGTCAACAGTTTTCAGTTGTTGTTTACATAGATACCAACTTTCAAAATAAAAATTGTTCAAAAATAACTACAATTTTCATTTTGTAGTTATTTTTGGACAATTTTTTAATTTTGTTGTTTGTTTTTTACACTTAAGAATTTTCAAATATATTCTCATTCATACTGAATGCATAATTTTAGATAATAAATGCTTATAAATGTGTGTGTGTGTGTGTGTGTGTGTGTGTGTGTGTGTATATTATTATTATTTAATTTACCTTTCTAGTTTCATAGTTTATTTTGATATTTTTATTGTACAAAACAAATTTTCACAAGCCAAATCACTATTAAAACTATGTAATAGGTGTCCTACTATATAATTTATCTGTTAAGTACTTAAAAAATTAAATTTTTTAGATTTATGAAATTCAATTTATATCATCTTTTAAATTTTGATTTCATATTCTAAATGAATAACAATAAAACTTTCAAAGTTCAAAAAAAAGTCAGGTGACAGATGAAGAAAGATATAATAGGTTGCTCTGAGCAGAGATTAAATAGAGCTATAGAATAAAATATTAAATTAGTTAAAGCTAAAACTTCTTTTCCAGAACAGATTAGCATTATACTGTAATTTCCTGATAGATACTGAATGTCTGGATCCTTATGTAGTTTTTAAATTCCGAAGCTTCTTAGTTTGAATGAAAAACATGAAACTCCAATTTATGAATTTTATCTCATTTTTATTTTGGTCATTAAATTTTTAATGACCAAAATAAAAATGGGATAAAATTCATAAATTGAAGTTTCATGTTTTTCATTCAAATTTAATCATTAAAAGTTTAATGACCAAATGTTTAAAATGTTGAATAAGACAACTTTTTAACAAAGAGTGATATTTAAAATTGTATCAATGATGTTAGACATACTATATAGCTGCATTTCTCAAAAAAAGAATTTCAAATTTTAAAATATTTAATAAACATTTATAAAAACTTTTTTATTTATTATTTTTTCTGCATTTGGGATGTATTATGTCAAATTTCAATATAAAATACAATTGGCTTATTGGCCATATGGAATTTGATGGTAAGACCCAGGATCTGTACCAAAACTTTTATAAGGAATCTCAGTCCTCTCTCTACACTCCAAATGACATTCAGATATCAGTTGAATGCAAAGCTGTAAAAAAAAGGAAATGCATTAAATGTGCTGCTTAAGGACCCTCATATAAGGGCTCTAAAATTTAGAAATAAGCAGAATTGCAACATAATTTACTAACTTATCAGAAAAATAAAAATATTTATAGTTAATTTACATTGTCATACTGGTGCCATCTCTTTTCCAGAGCATGCATATCCAACTGCATTTAAATTTTGCACAGGTGGGAAGTCCTCCAGGTAGGTAGAGAATATATCCACAAGATTGGGAATTCCCCACATTGAATGTATATGCAAGATGTATATTAATGAAATCCCAATCCCAAATAAGCTAGATGACTCTCCAATGTACATAAATGGAGGAATTAATATCACAATGCATAAGATAATATAAGAATTTATAACAGAAGTTTCATTGATTTGTTTGTTTTTAGACAAATTGTTTAAAAAATTTGGTATCTATGCTCCTATGCAGACATCAGTACAATATACTGTGCAGCACAATACAGCATCCATCTATTCTATGTTGTAGTTATTCTGTTCTGTACTTTTTCGTTCATATGGCATTTGTTTGTTTCACTGTTAGCATATATTTTTATTAAATTCATCAATGCACATATATATTAAATATTGTTACTTTTAAATGCTTTTATAAGGAGTAAGCAATAAAATTTAAAATTAAAATAAAGCTTTTTCTTTCTTTTTTTTTTCTTATAACTATCTAACAAGGAGAGGGCCAGATGTTATCATTACTGATTTTCTTCAAATTTGGAACATTAATAGAGCATCATAGGCACAATAAAATCTTAAAGTAGTAAAGTGCAACTCTCAAGCATTTACACAAAAATCACATTTAAAGTTTTCTTAACAACTTATATCAAAAATTTTATCATTAATGATATGTGCCATAATGGCATAGTGGTAGGCTGGTTGGGTTGTGGTTCAAGGTGCGGTAGAATTTTTTTTCTTTCCATGTTTTACTGTTTTTTTATATTTCAATATTAATATATAAATTATTTAATATTTATTATGACAACTATATGTCCAAAGAACATTTTAGTATTTTTTAAAGCAGCAAAGTATTCAAAGCTTTAAAATATAAATATACTTGATAAAAATAATTAGCATATTTATTAGAAAAGTAAATTGAATTAACGTTTTATATGATTCATTATTTTTATTTATAGGAAATAGAAAATAATCTATTTAGCTATGAATATGCGATTTCAGGAATTTTTATTACAGAATAAATGATGACATAAATTTATCAATGGTCAATAATGATAGTTTGAAAAGATCATAAATAACATCTATAAATAAGCTCATATTCTACAGATTTATTGGTGTTTGTTTATATGCTAATAAATTGTTTGTTTTTTATTATGCGATTTTTATCTTAGAAAAATATCGATGATAGTTATTCAGCACAAAAGAATTTTAAATAAAAATATTTTTTTATTATAAAAACCGCTGATAATATATTCATTCTATTTGTGATGCATATTACATATTATTATTTTAAATATGTCTTCAAATTATCTTAAAAATCAAGACAAATATGCGGGTTTTAACTTATTTTCCAGGAGAAAGTATGATCATACTGTCTGCAATCTGTCTACTAATATGTTTTCAAAAATAAATTAGTAAATTTTCATGAAATAATGTAAAAATATTCTGACTTCGGCGAACCATGTTTAAACCTTCAGCTTTTAACTTTTTTAAATTTCTAAGATAATGTATTTTCAACGAATTTACTGGATTCTTATGAAGTTTTTCCAGGAAGGTCAAGCCTTGGCCCATATCAACTAAACTTGTAACAGCAACTATTTCAAAAATATCAAACTTTCTTCTCCTTATAACTTTTGAACTATTTTACGAAATTTAATAAACAGGTCACGGCATTGAAGACTATATAATGAAGTACATTTTAATCATTCCAAAATAGCGGACATGTCATAAATTAGGTATTTATTTCTTAGCGAAACTACTTGTTTATTATTCATTTATCATCACTGAAGTTTTATAAACCGTATTTTTATAATATTGAAATTAATTTCCATATTATTAAGAATTTATGTTTATTTTATCGTCATTACTTGTTTTTAATGTTTATTATAATATAAAAAATTGAATATTTCTGGATTTAAATTTCGGAATATTTAAACAATGTTTACAATAGTTTAGGTTTATGCATTGAAAAACATTTTTACCATGTTAAAGTTAATATTTACGTAATAGGCAGAAACATTGCAAATAATAAATTATAAATATATCTCACAAATTTATTTATATTCGTTAGAGAATATATTTCCAGTTAGTAAAATAATTATTTCTAGAAAAAAATTCTTATTTTCTTAACTGGAAATATTTTCTCTAACGAATATAAATTGGTTTGTTTGCTAATTAATAATATATCGAATATCATATATCAGTTACATGTATTAAAGAATATCTTAATATTGAAAATAATAAAGTTATTTTCTCATACATGTGCTATTCAAATAAACGAGTTATTATGCAAGTTTTGAATGCAATTTTAAAATGAAATTAGTTAAGTAAAATAAAATTTATATTAATAACAGAAACATTTGGATATTTGGGTATACTTCATAAGCGAATAATGCTTACATATCATTGTATAAACTTATGCATTCTTTATTTTATTATATTTTACAGCATTATTTTTATTCAGTACAATAATTTTTGAATAAACTGCACATTATTCTTTTTAATGAAAATTTTTAAATATATGAAAAAAATTTTTGTTTTGATAATTAATTCGATACTTATAAATTAGAGTATAGAATGTACTGTAATTTCTTCAATCAATTTTATTTATTGTAACAATGCAGCTGTAGATAAAATGAGAACATCAAACAACATGAACAAAGAAAAGATCAGTCACGATAATAAATTTGAAATTTCCAAAAATACTCAATGCGAGATAAATATCTGAAAAAAATAATTTTTCTATGAGAAATTATTAGAATCAGTAGATAGACAAGATTAAAATGATCATAACAGTATATATGAGCAAAGTTATTTATATTTCGTTCGGCTTCAAAATATGTTTTCTTTGGTTTATGAAATGTTTAACCGAGGATGCTTTATATCCTATTCAAAGAAAGAAGAACTTTTAAGGCCAAATTTGATGATCGACGAGTCTTTTCAGTTAGGATTAACGATAAGTGATACGATGCTTATGCATTCTTTATTTTATTATGTTTTACAGCATTATTTTTATTCAGTACAATAATTTTTGAATAAACTGCACATTATTCTTTTTAATGAAAATTTTTAAATATATGAAAAAAAATTTTTGTTTTGATAATTAATTCGATACTTATAAAATAGAGTATAGAATGTACAGTCGGTTGCAGAAAGATCCGAACATCGTTCATAGAGGTAGCATAAGAGGAAGTAGGCAAGGATATACAAAATAAATGAAAAATCTCAAATTTGAGAGATAAACAAATGTTTCGTTTTTGGTGTATTTGGGCACATAGTGACCAGGGGCTAACTAGTAGAAGAATAAATATCAACTGCATCGTTGACAGATAAAATATTTTATAAATTTGAAATTATATTTTACATTAAAATGATATTGATTCATTTTATTTATATATTGTAATTTATCAACTGCATCGTTGATAGATAAAATATTTTATAAATTTGAAATTATATTTTACATTAAAATGATATTGATTCATTATTATCATGAAATCGTTTTATTCTTCACTTTTGATATATTCTCTGCACTTGTTAGCAGTATCTAATGAATTTTCACGATGAGGAGAACGTTTATCGCACTTCATTATTATTTAAAATCCAAATTATCTATATTTTAATATTCTACTGATTAAAAATCTTTGTTTGCTGTTTTGACATTTTTCAAATTCGTAATTGTTTATAATCAAATTTATTCTCCAGCAGGGAAGTTAACAGTTATCTTCAATAATTTCTATTGTTTTATTCTCTTTTGGTTTAAATCTGATCGAATAGATTTATTTTTATCTGTTTCTAAACTTTTTAATATTCTATTCATGTAAACTTTTCAAATTTTTAATTTATTCCTTTAACAAATTTATTTTCTTCAACTTTTATGAAACTCCAGTTTATTTGCTTTTAATTGTTTAATAGCTTTCTTATATATATATCAGCACTGTATTAGATCTTTAATCTATTTATTTAATGTTACTTCCGAAAAATTTTACATAAACATTATCTAAATTTAAAAGAATGAAAATGGCCCCTTTTAAAATTTTAACACAAGTCAAACAGAGGAGTCGAAATTAATTTAACACAAATTGAATGTGAGCTTGATAAAATAAACAAACTGATATATTCAATTGTTTGAAAATTTTTAATTTTTTATATTTTCGAATTGTCTGTACTGTTTGTCTGTCGGCGATACGTTTCAAAACTACGAAAGCTAAGATTATGAAATTTTTACAGTATATTAAGGTAGTCAATAGCTTGATAACAACGCATTTTGAGCTGGATTTTTTGTTTGAGACCTGAATGTGATATGAATCTGATATCAATTGAAGCTATGGTAAATACAAAATATAAATTATTTTTTTTTTTTACAAAATTTTTTACTTAAATTTTCGATAATTTAAACGTATTTAAATGTAAACTTTTATACAACGATACAACTATTAAACAGAGAAAATAAAAGATTTGAGTTGAAGACTTTTTAATATTTTAGATATTTAGTGATTAAGAGTGAAAAAAATTAACTGTGATGCTTAAAAATGAAAGAATCTTAGTAATAAATATTTTAAATAAATTTGATACTTTTCTGCAATTGCAGTACTTAAAAAAGATCGAAATAAAATCATAAACGATTTTTATTAGAAGAAAAATAAAACCACATTAATTATTTCTCACAGATTTATTATTCGATTTTAATTAACATCAGGAATTGGGAAATCTGTATTCAGCGACTTAATCGATTTGTTGTTCTTCCATTAGCTGGCTTATCTTCGATAGCAGGAATAATTGAAGTTATACATAAATCACAATAGTTATCTGAAGGAAAGGAAGAACGTAAGCAAGACTATTCATTTTAGAAACAAATATTAAATTCCGTTAAAGCTGGATCATTACTAGAATCTGAAGTATCGATTTTTAAGAGAAAAATTAATTGAAAATAAATTCCTATGAGTAGGTTCAATTAAATAAAAATAAACGGTTAAACAAATTTTAAAATATGAGAATTTAGTAGGATAAATAAAAGATAATCCTTCTGAAATTTATTTAGTATATCCTTTATGAAATTATAATCCTTTTCAAAATCCTAAAAATCATTATCTAAAGACTTTACATGAAAAAGCAGATAAGGGGCCGGATTCACAAAGAATGTCGTTATTTACGACGTCGTACACTGACGACTTCGTTAAATATAACATGTAACGATTTATCGTAAATGCTAGTCACAAAACCTGTCGTAAGCTATTTGACAATTAGCGACGGAATTATTGTCGTCTTGTTTCGAGAGTATGGATATGACGTCAACGTTTCCATGAATATAGCCAATAAGAAAGTGATTTGTGGGTAAAAATGGAGGACACGAAGGATAAAGAACAGCGTTTCACTCCTGCAGAATAAATGCTTTTATTTTTATAAATAATTTGAATAGTTTAATACTTTTTGATATAAATTTGAAAGAAACGAGCTGATGTATATTCTAAAAGTTAAATTATCTTTCTAACATAATAGTTTAATTAAGTATATATTTTTATAATAATTGTTTATATAGTTTAATAGTCTGTAACTGGCGCAAATCATTTAGAAAATTGATATATTTTTTTATATTCTACATAATGCTTGGAAACATTTGTAATGATTCTTGATGTCGTAGGTTTGGTAATATGAACAACATCTCCTATAACAGACTGAAAGATACATTGCTAAAAAATCTCAGTGCACATAATAGTTGTGTTTCCACACTTATGGCATACGAACTCTGTTTTTCTCTGTATATAAGGTGAAAGTTCTATCAATTCAAAAATCGCATCTTAGGATAATTTATTAGAACGAATAAGTTCGGTAACTAAAACATTATTAACACTGAGTTGAGGTAATCGATATATTCGATAATAAATCTGTCTCAAAGTTCGTTAAAACGAAGATATTGCTAATAATATAAATATGGTTAAAGGCATAGCGATGTTATTATTTATTTTTAAAATCTTTTTCTAAAAAATTGATATTTTTTAACAATATCTACACTAACTGAATTTAACATTCGTTTACAAAATTAATAATTTTGTTTACATTTTTCCTTTCCTTCAGATAACTGCTGTGATTGAATGACAGAAATTGAGAATCCAATACAAGAGTTTCATCCATTATTTTGCTTATTTTCAGTAGAAAAATGAGGTTAAACAAGTTGTCTATCTGTTCCCGCTAATAACTTTTGAAATAATTAGTTCATGGAATTCACTAATGATGTTCTATCATTAAAGATTAATTCATTTTTTAACCTCTATCTTCAATTATTTAAAAATGACGAGCATAAATATCCTCTTAATGTATCTTGAACTAATTATTGGATTTTTATGAAATTTAGACGATGGGCGAGCCGTAGATAACAACTTTTGACACACCAATAATCCTTTATATTTAATCATTTAAAAATGGCGGATTGGATGTTCAAATCTCTGACTGGTTTCTCTCCAATAACAACTTTTGAACTATTTTGTTAATTTTTATGAAGTTAAATCAAGAAATTAAACTAAATAATTTTGAAATAAGATAGATTAACCTCGCAGCTTCATCTATTTAAAAATATAGGACATTAAAATCTTTTGAGGTTTCCATAATAATTAGTAAACTACTTGATAGATTTTTACGACATTGAATAGAAGTTACACCAACGAAACTGATTCTGACGATGAATACTTTAATCCCGCATCTTTTAATCATCCCCAAAATATATATTTCACAAGTTAATGTCGAAAATTCCAATTATCACTTCATTATTTAAATCTTCAATGAATAATTGGCTCAATTTTTAATATATTTAAAATTTTAAATAATTCGTCAATAAATAAATGAAGATAATATTTTATGTAAAATATAAAGTTACGATATCAATATAAAGTTTATATATTGATATCTTATCTTCAATATTATATTTAGATTTAGATATCATTTTACCTTTAAACGATAATCATACTTGAGTCGTTTTAACTTATTTTCCAAAGAGAAGTGTGATAATTAATATCACCATGCTATCTATCTGCTTAGTCACCCCACCAGACCTGGTGGGGTGACTAAGCAGGTGGTATTAGACTGGATGGCGCCAGCCTGCAAAGCTAAAATGGGCGCCCCTAAACAAATGACAATTTATCTATATCTATATTACTTATAAAATACAGATTATGTGTGTGTGTATGTATGTACAGTAAGACCCCGTTTAACGCGGGGGATACGTTCCAAGAAAACAAAGCGCTAAATGAAACAGCGTTAAACGAGGTCATTTTAACACGTAAATAATGAGGATAGGTGAAACAGGACAGCGAATAAAAATATATTTACATAGCGTTTTTTATATTTTATTTTGTAAGATATATTATTATTATTGTATTACATTAATTATAGACATTTTTTATTGATAATATCGATTTGTACAACATATTATTATTATTGTATTATATTAATTATAGACATTTTTTATTGATAATATCGATTTGTAATCATAAGTGATTCATGAAAAAATTCTTAAAATTAGAAAATAAAAAGATTTAAGAACAAAAAGCAATAATCAGATTGTAGTAAGCTATAAACAATGAAAACATATTGATAAAAGAATAACATTCTAACTTCAAGGAACTATATTTAAAGTGGCAGCATTCGGATTAAGACTAAAATGGGATAATTGTTATTTTTATTACTGTAAAATAACATTAATGACTGTTCATATATATGAATTCTGACCGCAGCAGACTTTCGTATGTACTGCGCTAATATGAACTCTGACCGCAGCAAACTTTCATATGAAGTGCAATGCAGTGATATCAAATGCATTGTGAGACAGCATAGGAATATCAATGCAAGGAATTCCTACGATTTAGGATTTATGTAAGAATAACGATTGAAAATCAAGCCAAAGTGAATCAATAAAAATATAGAATTCGAAAAAACCGCGTTATATCGAAACAGCGTTAAACGGAGCAGCGTTAAGCGGAGTCTTACTGTATGTATGTAACATTTTTATTTAAAATCTAAATGAGATATTTAGAAATATGATATAGAATTTTGTTCAGTATCAGTATTAGCATGCCCCTACGCCGCCCGTTTTTTTATTCGGCCCCTTTTTTAGGGGGCCCAATTTTTATTTATTTTATGACAATAAATGTCAATAGATGGCGCTATATGTCAAACTAACGGGCAACAGCTAACTTACCTGCATTACTATTATTGGATTTTTACAGAATTACTTAATGAAAAGAATTATTACTGATTATGATACAGAATACTGTTCAGCTAATCTTAATAGAATCAGATAATTTACCTGCATTACTATTATTAGATTTTTACAGAATTACTTAGCTAAAAGAATTAATACCTGATTATGATAACAAGATAATGTTCAAGTATCAATTTGTCTTCAATCAGTATCTTTATATCATATACTGTTCAGTATCAATTTGTCTTCAATCAGTATCTTTATATGATACCCACTTTAGCCAACCTTTTCATTGGATGTTTTATTTTAAAGGAAATTTTATGCAGTGTCAATTTTTGTTCAATCAGTATCTTTATATCATACCTTTTCATTGGATTTTATTAAAGGGAAATTTTATGCCGAATTTGCAGTTAAGCCTGTTCTATATCCATAATTATGAAATTAAAGTTAAGCCTGTTCTATATCCATAATTATGATTCTGACATATATTTCAATTTTCATTGGATGTTTTATTTTAAAGGAAATTTTATGTTGAATTTGCAGCATTGGATGTTTTATTTTAAAGGAATTTTTATGCTGAATTTGCAGTTAAACATGTTCTATATCCATAATTATGATTCTGACATATATCTCAGATGAAACTATTCTTTATCCATAATTACGATCGCGATATATATCTCAAATGAAATTAGTTTATATTTTATCACACAAAGAAATTATATAATAATATTCATCATGACATAAACTACAATATGTTTATCCAATCATATTGATATATATTAATAGTCAAACGTGGCTGCTGACAGGATGTCCCTTTTTCGGTCGAACGACTGTATTGATTTTTATAACTAAGGTATCGTTAGAAAGGTCTAATTTTCGGATGTCTACGACAGCCAAAATTATTTGTTGTTGTTAATAATTTAAAAATTAAAGAATAAAAATTAAATTGAAATTATAGTTCCTCTAAAAAATCTGCAGATGGTGCTGTAACGCTATCCTTTCTCCCTCTGGTATAACGGACGCCATTTTATGATTCCCTATACGAGTTCGGACGTGTTTTTCAAATAATATTCTAACATAAGTTCAATATTTATCCAAATATACACTATAATTTATCATACCCGATGTTGCATATATTTCCATTTTTCAGATTTTAGAAATGCTATGTAAAAAGACATTAGTGTTTGCAGCTGAGAAATGACGAAAATGGGTATGGTTTTACATTAGCGCCACAAAAACGAAAATAGCACCAATCGAAAGATGACGTCGAGTAGAGAAAACTTTCCAAAAGGATCGCAGTTCTATCTGGTGCAGGTGTCATGAAAATAAACGATGAAATTATAGTACAGTATTTCTCCATATGCAGTATCTAAACCGGTGAGCGCCGCCATTTTGAAAACCACCTAGAAATTCGATATAGTTTTGGGATGAATCTTTAATACAATGGAATTCTCGAATCGTATTTTAATCATCGGTCAATGAGCGGTGAATCTTTAATTTCTTAATATATAGTCTTTTTGGAACTTTAACACAACGGATTGTCGTTTTTAATCATCAACTGATGGGAAAGTAAATCTTCAATTTCAATACTTCAATTTCATCTTTTGGAAAAACTATATATTAAAGATTTAAAGATTAGCCCCCACCAACTGATCTGAACATGAAGATATGGAATGTTTGCATAACAAAAGAATTTCCGTGGAACAACAATATCAAACAGAATACAAATTATAGAAAAGTCAAATCAAGTTAAAACTTAATAATTCAGCTGTATATACAAGTAATGTTGTTTACTAAGAAATTTTGGGTTAAACACTGTATATGTTTCAATAAACATTTTGGTATTTGTGTTTCTTAATAAATAGAAATAGCATAGATATAACAAAATTAATACATATTTAAACTAATAAACAACAATACAAAATATCTCACAAATTTATTATACTGTACAAGCTAATATATCCTTATATACAGTATTATAAGATTAAATCACAATATTTCCGCTCATTTATATGAGCGAGTAATTTCTAGTATTATGTAGTAGTAATAATAATAATATTTAAAATCACACAAAATGCAATAATATATACAAACTTTTTATCTGTTGCAATTTTGAATGATGACGTTTTATTTAAACAAAGCCAAAAACATCCAGTTTCTAACAATTAAGCCAAATTACGTTATTCAAACATATTTTGAGTCTCTCCCCCTTCGAAATTTTTCGTCCCACTAACTTGTAAGTATGATTATTATAACATTGTTCTCCAAGCTGATCAGAGAAACAATTTGGATTGCCAGACCTGTTTTATAACAAACTTATTTCCACGTGTTACATTAGTCTTTATTTTTCTAACAATTACACATAAATACTTTATATTTTAATTTTTAACTAAAACATTCGTTAATCATAAAGATGTAAGCATTAACCATTTTAAGAGTGACGTCATAATTTACAGAACTCTTCCCCCTACGTCATTTACCGTCTCAAATCTATACTTTACCCCTAAAGCCTGACATAATTTATGGATTCTCCCTAGCTAATAAATAAATAATACCTAAAATAACACACAAAGAAATAATATACATAGTATAGAGAAAATTTCCATTTTATTGCTAAATCTGTTCTTGTGCCACATCATTGTCATGACATAATTATGCAACCAAGCATTATAATAATATAAGTTATATGTAAAATTTAAAATAATGTCCACACATTCGCATTAAAAATTGGAGTCCAGCGTTTCCTGAATGGTCCATGCCCGTTTTTAAAATGGGCAAAATAATTAAATTTTCGGGTAAATTAAGCAAATTAAGAGCCAAGCAAGTGTTAAACAAGTGCTGGTTTCTGCACGTGTGCATGGTTTTTTGTAGCCTACTATGCCAGTAGTCTCAAACTCAAATTGCGAGCGGGCCGAATGCGCAGTTCGAAAGGAAACGAAGGCACGAATATTTTTAAACAAAATTACAATGAAAGGAAATATTTTACTGATACATTAGTTACTGATAGCACAGCGTAGGTTGAGTACAGTACACTTTAAAACTTTCCATTATTATTTTATTAACGTTAAATTGTAATAATTTTCTTACTAATATGTCAGGGGGTGTTCAATTTTTTTTTACTTTGCCAGCTACTTTTCTATACTAAGTTATTCGGCGATCTATTCTCTTATAAAGATCACGTTCACGTTCCCTCAATCTGATATCTGATGATGTACAACTATGCAGTTAAATATATTCCTTCACTTCGGAAGATCCGCTGTCCCAGCCCTAAAACTTTGTTGTATTTAAAAAATTTATCACTTTTAATTATTTTAATTAACAAATAATACAAATATATTGAAATAAAATATTTATTTTTCTATTTTAGGAAATCAAAGTTAGAAAAAACAACAGATTGATTACAGACTCATAAATTATAGAAAATGCTGGTTGATTAAAAAAAGTTAATGTGAAATTTGGCACTGTTTGGAGCTTGCAAGATTTTCATAGTCAGGTTGATATGTAGAAGTGGCCAATCGCAATCATCCAAATGATCACTTATAGTTTGGTTTCTTGATTTTTTTTATGTTCTTATTTGAAAAAAGCGAATGCTGACAAGTATGTCGATCAGAAACACGACAGAATTTTTTGCCCAATATCAGTTAATATTGGAAATTTTTTATGCGTATACTTCCAAATGATAAGAAAATTAGTGATTTCACATTTTAACGTAAAATAAACAAACAATAGCAATACACTTAAAGAGAATTAAAAAAGAATACAAAATAATGATAAATAAATTATGTTTTCGATTTTAATTAAATTTGTAAAGAAGAATCGACTTGGAAGGAATAAACAAGAGATCGACCAAAAATCGCTCCGTGATCGACGGGTTGAACACCCCTGTAATATGTACAGTATTTAAACAAATATCTAAAATATCTTCGCGGGCCGTACAAAAATTGCTTTCCGGGCCGGATGTAGCCCGCGGGCCGCCAGTTTGAGATCACTGTACTATGCAACAAAGGAACAAGCACGTGCTTCACTTTTCGTTGCAAAGCTGGTGTTTAACACGCGTTTGATTGTTTGTTGTATAATCGAAGATATTTCTATATACTGTATATAATACAAGTATTTTCATATAGGAACAAATTTTGAAAATTTAATCATTTAATTTTTAAAGGAAATATAAACAAGCAATAACAAGAGAAAAATGATATTGAATTTGGAGCATTGTTTATTGTATGATTATATATACGATATATTTTATTGTATGTTGATTAATTTTTCTCTTGTTATTTTTACTATGTGATTTGTAAACAAAAACTCGGAAACTGAGTATTTTAGCTAGCTTATTTATAAGAATGAAATTTCATACTAACACTTCGAAATGGCGTCCACCTTGTAGTAGCGCTCGCCTGCACTACAGACCCTGCAAGCCTACTTCCGCAGGCCCTGCCCTCCACTAATAACCTTCTGAATCAATTATTAGATTTACGAGATTTTGGAATGATTAAAGATGGAGCATTACTAAAATTTATATCATATCATGTTTAATGAATTTCATAAAATTTTATCGAATAGTTCAGAAATTATTTGGAGACCTATGATTAATTTTTCTCTTGTTATTTTTACTATGTGATTTGTAAACAAAAACTCGGAAACTGAGTATTTTAGCTAGCTTATTTATAAGAATGAAATTTCATACTAACACTTCGAAATGGCGTCCACCTTGTAGTAGCGCTCGCCTGCACTACAGACCCTGCAAGCCTACTTCCGCAGGCCCTGCCCTCCACTAATAACCTTCTGAATCAATTATTAGATTTACGAGACCTGTAAGCATGCTTTGCAAATGATGATGATTTTGATATCATTCAAACTTCTGAGATACCTTTCTTAATAATTATATTTTGAAGTATTTGGTAGATTTTTTATGTAATTTAGAAGGATGGTCTAAATATAATTATTAAGAGACCGTGATTTTGATTATTTATATAAATTAATCTTCTAGCTTCAGTAATTTCAAAAATGATTATTCAAATTTTTGTGGTTTCTTCCTAATGGAGGTGATATAGTGGCTTGAAGTTTGGATTATGAGATAAAGTTCTGTGGCAATCAAATAATCTAGCTCGGATCCATTTTCAGATTGATAACATACAATATATTTTAATTTTTCATCATTAATTATTTTAAAATTGCGTATTTGTACGGAAAATCGAATTTATTTTCTCTAGAATTACTTGATTTATAATGAATATGAGACTAGAATAATAATAACAGATGTTCTAAAAATTAATAATCATCAATTTTCTAAATATGTCTGTTATTTTGGAATGATTAAAGATGGAGCATTACTAAAATTTATATCATCAAGGTCATGTTTAATGAATTTCATAAAATTTTATCGAATAGTTCAGAAATTATTTGGAGACCTTCAGAAGTTTGAATGTCCACCATTTTTGAAGTTGAAGATACAAGATAGTTTGATATATCAGCTAAGTTAACTTCAATGCGACACTATTCTGCTAAATTTCATAAAGGCCATTACTTATTTCAAAAGAAATTAAGAGAGTATTTCAGAAACTTGAATATCTGCCATTTTTAAATAAAGTAAAAAGGTTAATAGATCATTATTAATGACAGCATATCCTTTCAGAATTTTCTAAAAATCTAATAATTAGTTCAAAATTATTAATGGAAAAGACAGATAATATAATAATCTTATAAACCTCACTTTCTTTCGGAAAGAAGGGTAAAAAATGAAATTAAAGATGAAAAGACATATCATTCAGGATTTATACTATGTAAAGGGTAAAAAAATACAATGTAGAAAATATGGAAAGAAAATTAATTATAAATGTGGTCGATAGATTTATAACAAAAGGAACATTTTGATACTAAAAATATATATTTTTTGAGTAATAATTTTTTTTAAAGTTGTTTCTTTAAAAAGTTATGCTTTAGAAAGGAATGTATTAATGAATTATAAAGGAAGAAGAATAATGTTAAAAAACATACCTAAAAAATTAAAAAAAAATAACAGTTTTTAATTAGATTATATTGATTTTAAAGCATTTAGTAATTACATATTAGTTGAAATCAATATAATTAGTAAATGGATTCTTTTTAATTAAAACAAAAAACAATGTAGAAAGCAGGAAAAATCATTAAAGCATATGAACTTATGACAATTCAAACTATAAAGATGTAGAATTTATTAAAAACGACAGAAAATTAGTTTTTGATGAAAACATTCAATAATTCTCACTAGAATATATTAAAATAATATATTTGTAGGTGAAAGAATCAATAGCATCAAAGACTAAAAGTAAAATTATTTTATAGCTAACGATAGAGAAAATAGAATATTTTATAAATGAATATCGATAAAAATGAATTCTCATGAATTTTACAGAAGAAAACGAAAAAAAAAAGTTTATGATAATCTGTTTAAAGGTAAAATGCTATCTAAATCTAAATACAGTATAATATTGGAGATAAGATACCAATATTAACTTATACAGTAAGTCATCATCTATAAAATATCGTTAATTATTGAAGAAATATTTAAAATTTTATATGTAGTTGTTTATTGAAATGAATTGATAAGGGAATTCTATAGATTAATTTGTTAGATATGCTATATATTTAAAAAGTACGGATAATACTAGTAAAAAAATCATAGGAGAATAAGTACTTATATATAATAGGTCCAATTAAAAATCGATGTAGTTGTTTATTAAAATGAATTGATAAGGGAATTCTATACATTAATTTGTTAGATATGCTATATATTTAAAAAATACGGATAATACTAGTAAAAAAATCATAGGAGAATAAGTACTTATATATAATAGGTCCAACAATATGTATAGAAAATGAAGTGTTTTAATCAAATTTTGTTATACTGTTACATTGAATTCAGTAACTTTACATGTTTTAGTTACCTTTTGCTAATACTGTAATATTTCATAAATTTTATTCCTAATTTATAGATAAGTCAATATTTAAACTTCATAAAGTGAATTTTTAAATAAGAAATTTTTAATTCATGAACAAAATAATTATCTCTCGCAAAAATGGAAGATTTTGATTAAATATACAGCATTAAGAATTTCCAGAAACCAAATTCATTCATTCAAAAATAATGTTTAGAGAATTTAAAGATGACTCTCGGGTTTTAAAAAAATAAAGAGAGAAGAGAAAATAATTAAGAAAAACATTGAAATGATCTTAGAATAACACTGAACTGATTCATCTATATATTTTCGCTAACAAATCAAAGCTTTTAGTTTGATTTGTTTATAAGTTTTCAGATTTAAAAATTCAATAGTCGGTAAATATTTTAATGGTAAAAAACATAAATATTATATAAGGAAGGAATTAAATTTTATAAATTTATGTATAATTCTTAATTTAACGAAAATTATTTAATATTATCGGAGAAAATATTAAAATTTTATAAAGAAATTTTAAATTTGGTTTTATTTTTTAATTTATAAATATCGTAAATATAGATGGGAAATAAATAAATGATGAACATATAGAAAAGTTAGTAAAAAATTAAAAAATAAAAAATAAATTTAATAAATTAACAAGATAAAAAATAGAACTAGTGCTTACTTTCTGGAGAACACAACTACATTGTAAAAATTCAGTTCTGACTATTTTTACAAATTAAAAAAATTCTTAATAAAAATAAATTTTATATATGTGGAAAGAATAATCATAGAATATATCTTTATTATGTTATCAGAATACAGAAAATAAATTATTTAATGCATTTAATGTATAAATACAGTGTTGTTTATTCGATAACATTTAATAATTGACTTCTAAATCAACATGCAATTAAATATAATCCTAATTCTGAAATGCGTTTACTCTGGAAAAAAAAAACGATAAAAAATATAAAATATAATGAAATAAGATTTTAGATGATTGATATTTTAATAATTGACATCAAAAAATTAAATATTAGAGATTTTTATTGGATATTCAAAAAATTTAAATCACTATTCCAATTATAAAATTTTTTCTAGGTCGAAAGCCATAATTCTATTTTTATTGTTCAATCTTCTTATCTTTTTTAATCAATTGTCGTTTTAAATTTTTATTTTCTAAATCATTTATTTTTTTCAGCAATAGCATTAAACACACGCTTATTATTTTCAATCGTAACTTAAATTTTTATACTATCTCATAATATAATAAAAATTTTTTCATCGCTATTCAATGTTTAAGCATTTTTTTAAAAGTAATTCTTTCCTTTTCGATTAATTTTTTTTATTCTGTTCTACTAATCTATAAATTATTTTAATAAATAAAATTTCTTCAATAAAAATGTCTATTATTAAATGCAAATTTCTTTTATGATGTTATTCTCCAGAAAAAAAAAAAAAAAAAAAAAATAATTTTAAAAATTTTAATTTTATTAAAAATTTACACGGTTTTTAAAAGGAGATCTAAAAAAAAAAGAAATAGGAGGACAGATTGACGAACATCAGAAATCCAATTGATGTCATCAAAATAAAGAGATTTTTTTTATAAAATATTATGTAATTCAAGAAATCAAAATTACTTATTAGTAGTAAATATAATATATAAAAATTCAATACATGTTTAACTATTTGTTTGATTTTTAATCTAGTTTTCCAAGTGAGACATAATATATTTATAAAGCACCATGCTGCTTATCGGTATGTATCCCACTATGTTTTGAGCAATTGATTAGTTTTTCCAAATTCCCGACATTTTGGAAATTTCGGGAATCGAGAACGGGAAATCGTATTTCCCGATGGATCTCTAGAACGAATTAATCAAATTCCCATAAAAGCCTATGGTAAATCGATGATCGGTTAACGAACATTGTCTTGGAACGGATTATGTTCGTTAACCGATCACCCACTGTTTATATGCATTCTTTACATTAATGAAAATATGCATACAAAAAACGATATAATTAAAAAGTATAAATATTTTTACTAATTTAATTATATTTACATAATTAATTAATTAACTATGTAAGCTTAATAATTAATTACATAAGATTGGCCCCATTTTATTCTGATGTGGCCAAACTTATGTAGCACTCTGCAAAGTTAAAACGCTAAGTGAAGTTTATCTAATAAACTTTGACTTAAGCCAAATCAAAGCATAAGAAATTGCAATTGTAGAATGTAATAGACTCAGATCTTTGTACCGTCCTGACTTGAGAAACTTATATTAAAAACAAAGAAAAATAGAACTAGAAAAGTTAGGGGTCTTGAATGGGCTATGTTATTTAGCTATCTTAGATTATTATTTATTTAGCGTATTTGTTTCATATAATAACTTACAAAAAGTATTGATATCTCACCAAAAACATAGGGCGCGTTCCAAACCTCAACAGCAAGTCATCAATGATTAGACTCTTTTGACATCAGAAAGAACTCAACATCAGCTTGTTTCTGTTTCTGTTTGACGATGATAATGATTTGTTACACTCTCTAACTTTTAAAATCTTATCATCTAGCAAGAACTACTTTTTCTGCGCGTCAGAAAACGGTGTAAACCGATGTCAGCACACTCATCACACTCACCACCTCTAGATTGCGATGGCTTTTTAGCATCGGTTTACACCGTTTTCTAACATCGCAGAAAAAGTAGTTCCTGCTAGATGATAAGATTTTAAAAGTTAGAGTGTAACAAATCATTATCATCGTCAAACAGAAACAGAAACAAGCTGATGTTGAGTTATTTCTGACCTCAAAAGAGACTAATCATTGATGACTTGCTGTTAAGGTTTGGAACGCGGCCATAAATGTGAAAAATGGCCAAGTTCTTTTCTACCAGCCTATTTGGCCACCAAAAGAATAGAGATCTAAAACAGGTGCCAAGTTCCATTCCAACCCCAATATCGAAAAAAGAGATTAAAATATTGAAATAAATTCAATACAGTGTCACATCTTCAGGCCTTTACTTAGCAAATTTTAATATCTATGATAGCTGGATAATAATTTAATGTAACTCAAAAACTTGCCAAGGAAAAGCCTGAAAGTGACACTGTATTGAATTTATTTTAGTATTTAAATCTCATTTTTCGACATTGGGGTTGGAATAGAACTTGACACCTGTTTTAGATCTCTATTCTTTTGGTGGCCAAACAAACTGAACAACTAGAATAGAACTTGGCCATTTTTCACATTTATGTTTTTGGTGAGATATTATTTACTAAAAGGACTTTTTCATATTTTTTGATTCGTTTTATAAAATAATATTTAGTCGGTTAATTATTGATTATAGTTAATGTAAAGGGACGCAAAAAAAGCGATAAAAAAGAAAAAACAAAAAAAAACATTGAAAAAGTTTTTGTTTGGCAAGAATAGAATATTGTAATATGAAAAGGAAGCGCAATAAAATTTAATTATGAGAGCAAAAATTTATAGTTTTGACGGTGGAATTGCATGTTCTTTAGAGAAATGAAAGAAAAATTATTGGGGAGATTTTTCGTAAGATCATAAAAGATAGTTGTGCCTATTACAATTTATTGATAGTATCTTTTCTTTCAGCGAGGCATTCCAATGCCCGCACTCATAATGAAGTTAACTATGGCATGTAACTTATGGCTCATAAAAGATAGTTGTTCCTATTACAATTTATTGATAGTATCTTTTCTTTGTTGTTTTATGCCGCCTTCCAACTAGATGTTACTAAAACAGCGAGGCATTCCAATGCCCGCACTCATAATGAAGTTAACTATGGCATGTAACTTATGAATTTATATCCCTTTTAGCTTTTCAAGACAGAATGAAGTTTATTGGTTGATTAATTCAGTTATGGCCGAATTTCTGATATAGGCTCTTGATATACAGTACCGTAGCGAGGGTATGGCGAAGGTGGCCATGGCCATAGGCGCCTAATTTAAGGGATCATTACCATCGTCCACCTCACAAAGGCGCCTTTTATATCTTGAGCCATAGGTGCTTAGAGCAGTACCTACGACACTGTCGATATATCATGTGTAATAATGATGGTCATTTCAAAATCATCATCGGCTGGCTTACGCCATTGATGAATTAGTTGTAGGGATGATGCATCCGAAAAATGTGAAGATGCGAGATGTGGAACCAAATCTAATCTTAAGGTGAATGTTTAGCGTGCCTCTATCCTATTCAGCGGAACCAATACAAAAGAAAGCTGATTTTCTTTATCTCGTTTGATAGAAGTGGTACATGTAGTTCAAATGACTAATAATTTAATATAGTATTCTATTCACACAAGTTTCTGCTAATATATTTTTCATTTGCGCTATGTTTTAGTGTCCTAAGAAAAAACAGCATTCAAAGCCTCTAAATTTTTATTCTTTTTCTTTCTTTCTTCGAGACACAAAGATTATCTTAATCGGATAAGGATCGTCATCGATTGTCATTTGCGCTATGTTTCAGTGTCCTAAGAAAAAACAGCATTCAAAGCCTCTAAATTTTTATTTATTTTTTTCTTTCTTTCTTCGAGACACAAAGATTATCTTAATCGGATAAGGATCGTCATCGATTGTTTTCAGTATCTGTGCGATTAATACAATGTAGGATTTTCATTCATTTATATTATTTTGGTTATCAAATCAATCTTAATTCTTTAGCAAGCTTCTTCGGTTATAGAAAAGGTTATTTTTTATATAAAACTGCATTGAAGTCTTCCCAAAACAGAGGGATTTTTTAATACTTTATTCTGTGAAATAAAGACGTTTTCGGAGAAACACAGTATAAAACTCTGACTTAATGCGAGTAAAAGCTTTTACCCGGCACTTAGATAACTGGAAAGCTCTTTGATGGTATCTGAACTGACATTAAAGTACAACAAAAAAGTTTCTCTTTATTAGTAAAGTATTTCGATTAAAATGTTTTTGTTTAAAGAAATATAGTTTATATTAATATAAACTTTAGATGTTCACTATATTTCATCAGATAAAAAACTCTTAACTCTCAGATAATTGGGAATTTTAGACAATAATCCCTATATGTCAAACTACAAAGATTTTATCGTCTTGGTTATTTCAACGAAACAAAAATGTTGATATAGACATATATTTTTTCCTATAAAAATTATGAATATGATTAACGATATATGAATAAATAAAACAATAATTAAATTGAATACTTTTTCAATTCTTTTCATGCTTTCAGTGCATTTTTCAATGGATAGCTTAGAATTGTGAAAGATAAATTCCAACAAAACATAATCCTATAATCAAAATAAATCTACCGGAAGTTTTCGTAGATCATAAGAAACGAGAATAGTTTCTGAATTATTGTATCCGACTTGAAGCCCAATTCTGAATTAAGAGTTTTCTTATTCTCTTTCCTCACTACTGATATAACTTATGTGATATTTTAATGTTTTTCTGACGTAACAAAATTCAGAAAATTTTTCTTGATTTGGATATTATTACTGGAAATAATTATATTTTATCTGTGTCATTAGGAAGTGCTGCTTTATATAATTACAAATTGTGTCGAAGTCGCATTGCTAGTTCATTTTCTCGATTTCTACTCCTGTTTTCTATCTCTTTTTCTTACTGAATAGTCACTAAATCCTTCAATGATAGTCTTCCTTATATTCTTTTTTCGGATCTAATGACTGTTTTTTCTATTCTTTCTGAATGTTGATACATCAATACAATTAAATCTATCTATTATTATTTCAGATTAAACTATATTCTTTTTCTAAAGTCATTTTATTTCTATATTCTGAAACTCGACTAATAATCCTGTATTAAATTTTTCTTCCTTCTTTTTTTTTCTAAGTCGAATGAAAGTCACTTATAAAATATATTTCAAACTTATCATCAAAATGAAAACACGATTAATAATAATAATGCTAACGAAAGCCAGACTCTATTGAAAGCAATTCAATAAACTAAAGTTTATATTACTTTCATTTATTGTGCCAAAGATTACGATTCGGTTGAAATATAAACAGAACAGAAAAATCGATGAATATCATTGTGAGAACGAAAATAAATTTCGATAAGTTATAAAACAAATCATCATCTTTAAACAGAAAAAAAAAATGTTATTTTTGTAATCATTTTTGACTGTTTATTAGCAAGTATGAATTTCCTATAGGAATAATTAAATCGTGATTCATTATGTTGATTCTTTCCGAAGAAAATTAATGATAAAAATTAAAATAAAAGTTAAACTATCATCAAAAATCGAAAATTTTTTATATAATTTATGGATTGTTTTAAATTTTAATCTGCATCATTACATGAATACAGTTAATTTACATTAGATTAAATTAGTTTAATTGTTATATCGCATATATAGGCTGCCCATCTCGTGTTGGGCTAGACCCTTAAGATTGAAAAATGGGGTTCAAGGGACCGAGCCCCTTCTAAAAAAAACTGGAGGTCTGGGACCCATAATTGAACCCGAATCCTCCACCATGATGCTGAATCCTCCATGATAAGCGGCATCTGTACAACTTTCTCTCTACATAAATATGAAGTATAATATCCTAATCTTTCAGAAAAAGATAAGAATGGATAATTTATATAGACTGCATTGTCAACATGTTCTTTAGATTTACTGGAATTTATAATATCAAATATAGAATGCAGCGCCGGATCTAGGGTGAGGCGAGGGAGGCAATCGCCTAGGGCGAAAATTATGAGGTTGCAATTTCACACTCAAGCTTAATTATATTTATCTCGACAATATTTCGAGCTGTAGAGTCGGTCTACAAAGACTTTAATGATGTATTTTTCTAACGGTAATACTTATCAAGAAAAAGAGAAACCAGTGCAAATTAATTATTTATATGATTGAATGACAGTCTGTTTAAAACAAAATACAGTACAGCATCGATGGTCCGAACTAATTGGGACCAACGGTAGTTCGGATAAACGATTTTTTCGGATAATCGATCTGATAGAAAAATAAGAAAAAAACAACAATGTAAAAAATACTCGATACAAACTAAATTATAAACCACAATACAGTCAACGCGCATAACAGAAGCTTAGAATCTCCCTCCCTACACATTGTAGGGTAGGAGTATTGGCGGAGATCTGTTGCGTATCACAATTGAAAATTACGTTCGATAAGGGACGTTCCGGTTAATCGACACTCTACTGCAGGGGTGGGCAACCTTTTTTTTGTAGGGGACCGTATAGAAAAATTTATGGTGGGCCACGAGCCAAAACAAAAACAATTTGTATAGAAAAATTTATGGTGGGCCACAGGCCAAAACAAAAACAATTGATATAGAATTTTTTTAAAAAAGAGAAGGTACAGATATGTAAGTATACATAGCGTTTATTTAAAAAAGAGAGCATTGGTATTAGATATAATAAATACAGATATGTAAGTACATAGCATTGGTATTAGATATAATAAAATAATGTGGCTGATGTAAGTATACATAGCGTTGGTATTACATATAATAAAATAATGTGAATAAGTATACATAGCGTTGGTATTAGATATAGATCGGAAGAGCGGTTCAAGCCAAAACAAAAACAGTTGATAATAATAGTATTTATTTAAAAAAGAGAAGGTACAGATATGTAAACTGATGATAATAGTATTTATTTAAAAAAGAGAAGGTACAGATATGTAAGCATAGGTTGATATTAGATATAATAAAATAACGTGGCCCGCGGGCCGGAGGTTGCCCACGGATATAATAAAATAATGTGGCCCGCGGGCCGGAGGTTGCCCACCCCTACTCTACTGTATTTGTTTTCCTCAAGTTTTCCCGCATCGGTAGATCGCCATCAGGATATCATAATCGCAAATATGTTTTATTTATTATTATTGTTTTTAACATAGATATCACTTTATTTTCATTAAAAGATGTATATAATCATAGTCGAGTTTTGCAGTCGTCCAACCCAACACGTTTTTTTGTGTTTTTCTCTGTGAATATGTATTTGACATCATTACATTTTCGGTTCCAAAGTATTAGATAAGTTTATGTATTAATGTGCGTGATAAAATATCTAGATCCTTACCTAGATTACTATTACCGCAGAATAGTAAGTATACATATTAAACTGGCCAGAGTATCTAGCGCCTTGTATGGAAATTTTTCATTGTTCTATTTTCGTCACTGTGGCATTATATGGGGTGCGTTGCTTTCGTAAAGATGACGTCAAATTAGCGTCATAACCATGATGAGAAGCTTGACTACGACATTATCAATTTGATGTCATTTTTGACGAAAATAATGCACGCCAGACGCTATTTTCAATTTCGTAAAGATGACGTCAAATTAGCGCCATAACCATGATGAGAAGCTTGACCACGACATTATCAATTTGATGTCATTTTTGACGAAAATAATGCACGCCAGACGCTATTTTCTGTATCGCGACGAAAATACATACTTAATTCTTCAGACTTTTGTTCGTATTTAAGACGACGTTACGCGGTATCGTCTTTATATCATGCTGACTGGTATCACCTCGATATAAAGACGATACCGCGTAATGTCGTCTTAAATACGAACAAATCTAAAGAATTAAATATGTATTTTTGTCGCGATACAGAAGGACCCAATTCCCTGAGACGATTTTGATCCAGGTAGCCTATGTTAACCGCACGTTATAGGAAACCATAATAGTCTTTATACGTCAATGATATGAAAATATATAAGGAACAAACATTCGATATATAAACTATATAAAGATTATAAATAGAAAAATTCAAACTACTTATTATCTTCAGAATGACCACTGAAAGAAAAACACTCGAAAACAGTTTCATAAAAATAAGAACAGAAAACTTATCTTCAGAATGACCACTGAAAGAAAAACACTCGAAAACAGTTTCATAAAAATAAGAACTTTTTAATAGAAAAACTTTAGAACTTTTCGGTCAAACTAATGACCAACTTCAGCTACTATACAGAGTACAATGATATAAAGAATATTCTAAGAACACCAAAATTAAAGAAAAAAATTTTTTTTTTTAATTTTTGTGGTCTTAGTTCTCTGTATAGTAACTGAAGATAGTCATTAGTTTGACCGAAACGTTCTAAAGTTTTTCTATTAAAAAGTTTTTATTTTTATGAAACTGTTTTTGAGTACTTTTCTCTCAATATTCGTGTATAAAGATTAATATAGAATAGATGCTTTTTATTCAGTAAATTTATTGAAAGACACTTAATGCAAAAGAATTTAACAAATATTAATAAATCATCATTTGATCTTATATCTTTTTTTTTTTTTTTTCATTTTCAGAAATACATCGAGTCATTAACATAAAAACGATAACGATGGTATGTTGATAACTCCGTTTTGATCATTTTCAGTGCATTTAATCTTTCAATAGATCCCAATAAGATATACAATATGATGTATTTATTATATATTTCATTCAAATCAATAATATTTATGCAAGATATTTCTTAATTGCCCATCAGGATATATTGATATTTTGCATTTCTTAACACGTCAATAATCCTATATCAATGATTTTCAGAGAGAGACTCGGTTCTTTATTATTTATAATATCCAAATTTCATTGAAAATCATATAATATTTATGCGAGATATCTTACAGCTGAAATACAAATCTAATTCATTTAAGTTTTTATTCTATTCTGCATGGAAAGATCAAAAATAATAATGAAACATAAATTAAGCGAAAGTACGACCTCGCTTTTAAAATATTTGAAAATTTTTAAATATAGTAATCTGCAAAAATGCGAAAGTTGACATATGTTTTTGTTGAACTAATATAAATAAATGGCTTATATTTAATAAGAAGATAATAAATATTGTTCATAATAACTACGCTATAAAGTATTATTTAATAAAATAAAGAAAAATGTTACCTGTCACTTTACACGCTTTGGGAAGTTAAGTCTGGGATAGATCATACTGGCTTTGTTTTTCAACTACAGACAGAAAATTGTCTTTAAATTCAACCTAGTTCCAAACTAACATTTATTTAAATTTGTTGTAGAAGTAATATTTTCTTCCCTGGTCAAACAGTTTATATTCTGTTTCCCAGATATACTTTCCAGAACCTATTAATTTTTAGTTGTGCGAAATATAGTTCGAACAGTTATAACAACTTTTACTATTCGTTAATAATAAGTTCTCAAAAATTTATAACAACAATTTATAATAATTTTCATATTACTTTGCGGCCATAACGATTTTATAAACGTCAGAATCTATGTACAACACACACGTCCTTAAACATTTAAGGCGAGTTATAACTACTATATGCTATGCAGTATTATGTTTGCATAACTGGAATTTTTTTCCAACATTCTGCATCATCACCCAAATTATGTTTTAAAATGCAATTTTGTGAACATAAAAACAGACTTTTCTTTAACAAATTATTTATATTTACCGACTGTCAAATTAAGAAATAATATATTAGAATCGGGCTATATAATTTACATAAAGATGGCCACAATAAAATTCTCCTTCAGCAATATATATATATAGAATGTCTCAAATAGATATATTTGGTATTTATGCTCCTTAACATTCTTTCTACAAGATTTTTGAATAACGATTTATGTATAGTGCGATAAATATTTTCACACAGAATTTTCAGAATATCAAATCAAAAATTCGAATCTGATAATTATTAAAAGAATTTCTATAAACTTATACTGAAAAACTACTATTTTATTATGAGAAGTTTTCGACGGAGCAAAACATGTTTATCCATGTCAAGGTACATTGGCTGCAAAAGAGTATGGCTTTACAGGGAAGTTACGCTTACAGAGAAGGGTCAAAACTTTCAAAAATGATTACTGCACTAAAGAAATTTAATGATTTTGCACTAAACTATCTGAAAGAAGTTTCTTTATGGAGTAAATAGAAAGTCTTTTTAGTTAAAATTACAAAAAAATATATATATTTTTTTTTTCAGTTGTAAATACAATAATTGAATTTTGATTTGAACTTAAAAAAATTCGGATAAAATGTAATAAGGATAATTATAGATATTTATTCAAGGAAAAAAATAATTATTACTGTATTTATTTAGGCACCAAACTTATAATTTATAAATAAACGATTAAAAAAGAAAAAGGCACAAAATAGATGCAAAACAGTTTTAAATAAATTAGAATGGATCGGGGGAAGATGGTAATCGGGGGAAGATGCTTATTTTTCTCTAATTCTTTAATATTTAAACAGGAAGCGATAAAAGGTGGTTTATTATAACCTCCTATAAGCCCACCAAAAATATAGATGATTTGGTTTATTATAACCTCCTATAAGCCCAACAAAAATATAGAAGGTGGCGGCTATTATCTAAAAATATAGATGATGGATATTATCAGATTATCAATTACTCGCATTAGAGCTATTATCAGGTTATCAAATACTCGCATTAGAAATCGAAAAGTTTCCAATGAGTATGAAATTTCCATCAAAAATTATAGTGAGATATGATGATGGAAAATATGGTGTACACAGTTATATTTAACAGTTTTTCCTAAGTGTTTAGAGAGCTTATTTTATATGGACAAATGGACAACTCCTACATCTTTCTTAATAAAGCATTATTAATTATATGTTATAATTTACAATATATTGTCAAGCTACAGAAATCCTCTTCAGTAAAAAAACTCCAATAATCTATAGATCAATCATTGAAAAAGTAAAGTCCATTTTTATCAATTTAAAAAAGGAGTTGGCAGAATGATGCATCTTAAAATTAGAGAATTACAAACACAATGTAAAATAATCTGCCATATTACTTCAGAAGCTGACAGCTTTTCCATCACTCATTGAGACTATGGCAGTATTTAACTACGAAAAACTGTATCCATCACTTTCTCAAAAATTTACACTGAAAGTAATTATATCATAATTACTTACAACTAGCCAATTAGCAAGAAATATTAATTCAAATAAAATTATTTTATTCAATGCAAAGAAGCTCTTTCGGAATTTTTAGATTCTCTCATCAGCTTTAAACAAATTAAATTCTATTCCAATACGTTAACAATTAAACACAAATTAAATAAACTTAAAACAATAACAAAAATGATTGCTGTGCTAAGCATGATTTTTCCTATTTAAATTTTAAAAGTTATTTATATTAAATTATTATTACAAGCTTTAATACACATTTTTTTATAAAGATCTTCGGTAACCTATTAATTTAGACCAAACTTCTATGCACTACTTAATTCTCCTGGATCTACAATGTTGATAATTTTTAAATGATTGTTTTCTCTCTTTTATTATGGCAAGAGATTCTTCCCACTTTCCTATTTGTGGATTTTTCTGTGTCGTAATGATTTTTGTGCCATCCCAATTTATGTGTAGATTACTATTTAATGCTCTTTGTGCCAAAGCAATAGTGTTTTTTTCTTTTTCTATGTCATATTTATGTTCTAAAATTCTTTTAGGAAGTATGCATGAGGTATACGCTTTATAAAGTTGTTCTTGTTGTAAATCTGTCTTTAAATTTGATTTGATACATACCTGGGATTTGATTTTTATCTATCTGATCTTTATCATTCCTCAAACAATTGAACACTGTGTTCTTCTTGTAACTACTATTATCCTTTTTCCTAAAATTTTTTATTTTTTCTATGTTTTAATATGAGTAGGTCTAATTTTTTTTTAAACTTCTCCATCCTTTCTAGCTTATTTTTCACTTTGTTTTGCACTGTTTTCCAAAATTTAAGAATACAATTCCTAGTATAACCATGTTTCATAGCTTGCTGTAAAATCCATTCTAATTCTGTGGATTTATCTTCCACATTATTACAGTTTGTTAGTTTATTCTGAACACAAAACAGGACCAGTGGGAATACAAAATGGCGTCATTCCGTGCGTTACTAAATAGGGTGGAGATGCACTTTCAGGTTAATTTATAAGTTCACACACAGTTCTGAAGAATTCTGAAACAGTATAAATAAAACATAGTTAATTTTAATATTCAGTGATATAAATTCTTTCATTTTACTTGTAATTTATTTATTCCATCTGCATAAGAAAACTGATTTTTATATATCTTTAGTATTGAATTTTTTCCCCAGTAAAATATTTTGGAGATTCAGAAAATATAAAATTACTTGAGGCAATATCTGATAAGTATGGTAGAAAAGCTCTCATTTGAAGTCCAAAATTTTCTATAGTACTGTCCACACAATATTCAATTTAACATTGTCTTGATGAAAAAACAAAACATTTTTTTTGTTCACTAATCAGAAATGTTTTTTAATCAATTCTAAGTTTAATCTTGAAAGTTAGAGAATAGATATCTGCATTTATTGAGAATAATTACTTGCATTTGATTAAGTCCAACAGTTCAAAATGAATAATACTGTTCATATTCCACCAAATAGACAAGAATATTCTTTTAGATGAATTCCCTTTTGCTGATGGTTTGGATTTTTTATCTTTATTTGTATATTATGTTTTTCTTAAGACATAATTGACAAACTATCCATTTTTCATCACTTGTCATGATGCAGTCAAGAAACAGTTCATATGCATAATAGATTAATAAAAGAAATGTAGATATGTATTTATTGTTAATTATAGTTTGCAACAGCTCAATATGGATCCATTTTCTAAACTTAGATACCTTTCCTTCTCTTATGAACAATATATAGTTCCATGAGATGAACTGAGCCTTTTTGCAATCTGATCTACAATTAGATTGCAAAAAGGCTCAGTTCATCTCATGGAACTATCATAGATTTCATCATCATTCATTCATTATCATGGAACTATTCTAGATCTACATCCATAAGATTATGAGTGCTTTCTTGCCAAACTTAATAGGATATTCAGAATGAGAATGTCCTTCTCTGAATCTTTGAAATCATTTCTATGCAATTCTTACACTGATAACAATTTCATTATGAACTGCATTTAATTTTTCAACATCATTTGTTGGATTTCACCACTGTAGAACAAAAAGTATAAAAAATGATGTTTGTACTGATCATCAATGTTCATTTTTTTAAATTTTTATACTTATCAAATCTTCATGAAAGTTAATAAAAACTGATCAATTAAATTGTCATCTGAACAAAATAATCTCAAATAAATATTTACATTTAAGCTAGTCAAACACTGTCTCACAAATAACCTTAAAAAATACACATGAACTTATGAGTGATCTGATATTTTATTATTTGATATCTTTTCAGAGAAAATATTTGACTAAATATAAAGATTTAAACTACAATATCAGTATTTTGTATCTTTATTCATATCAAACATTAAAAGAATACAAAGTCAGATAAAACTTTCTTAACAGTAAAATAATAATCTTCAGAATTGAAGCTGCAGTGGTAACTGCTTTCTTCTTTCTGTACAAATTGTATCAAAGAATTGAAAGAATATTCATATGAAACGTGTGGAACATGTATACTTACATAAAGAAAATAATTAAAATGTTTTTTTGAGGTTTATACTGACTACACTGAAAGCAAAATAAGATTTCATTTGATAACTAATGATGTTTTTATTTTTTGCAATACATAAACTACTATTAATCGTACATAAGTTGATGGCTTAAAATTTAAACAAACCACTGCAGTATCATAGATACAATGCAATAATAATAATGTCTTGTTTTTCTGAAATTTATAATACTTTAAAACACAATGCAAAGAAACTAGCATATCATTTCTTCTTCTTAACTTTCCTGAATAAAAGTGAAATTTCAGCAATAATTTGTCTCAACTGAATTTCAATTGAAGAAATTTTTGAATAATTACTTTTCCTGATCACTGGTCACTACGACCACGGGATACGTTGAGCAATTGAGATTTTCTATTAAGTTATGAAGTATAGTAGACAGTTGGTAATTTCTAATTCGGGACATATATTAATATGGGACACAGGGCTTTAACCTGGGACTGTCCCGGAAAATCCGGGACGAATGGTCACACTAGGTAAGACAGAAATTTTGGAAAGCTGTTGTCTTTACGACTTAAGGTTATGAATCAATTCTCTCTGCCTATCATTGCAGGAGCTCTATCAGTTTGCAAAGCCCACTAACTTATTTATAGGAATATTTTCTGAGTTGATAAGATCTTTAACTGCTAAAAATATGTCCTGTCCTGTAGTGCGTCCTGTTAACGGTATAATCTTTACCAGCTCCTCTCTTACTTCGAAATTATCAAAAACCATTCTCGCAAAAATGGCCAACTGAGCTGTACCAACTATATCAGTCGATTCATCAAGTTGCAGGGAGAAATAGCTGCAGTGATCCAAGTCTGTTTTCAGTTGTGAGATAATGTCAGAACTCATAACCTCAACCCTTCTCATTACTGTATTTGCAGAAAGTGTACAGATTTAATAGCAGACATTATCTCACTTTTATTTTTGAAACTATCAAATAATGCATCTGCAGCTTCTAAAAATGCAGTTTTCATTATTTCACCGTCTTTGTATGGTTTCTTATTCTTTGCAATTATATTAGAAACTCGGAATGACGTCTCAGTTGCTGCTTTATTCTTGTTTTAATGGTTGTAAAAAAGTTGATTGTTGAGCATTAAGTTTAGATTTTAGCTGCCTTACCTTTTCTTTCCTTAAAGCAGAATTCAGTGGGAAATCCCTTTCAGTCCCTGTGTGAACGGTTTTGAAGTGACGTTTGACGTTCCCTTTCTTCCAAACTGATACACTTGCATAGCACAATAAACACACACATTTGTCCTTCACCTGGGTAAAGAAGTACAGTCAAACCTCTTTAAGCCGCCCCACTATAAACCGCCACCCTCGTTATTTGCCTGATGAAAGCCAATAACAAATCTCCTCCTTTATGTTAAAATATGAAATTCCCTCTATAAACTGCCACCTCACTAATCGCCAACCGACACTCATTTCTGGAGGCAAAGCCATTTCATTAGTAGACAAATCAGTTGTTTAAACTGGCAAAACAATCGAATGGCAAGATCAATCAACACAAATAGAAACACTAGAGAAGATGGCAATTAAGTAATTTATCTGTTAACATTTATTAGACTGTAATCTCGCACCTGTTTTGGAATTGCTCATTTGGAAGTTTTGGAATAGCTCATTTTGATAATTTATATAGACTGCATTGTCAACATGTTCTTTAGATTTACTGGAATTTATAATATCAAATATAGAATGCAGCGCTGGATCTAGGGTTAGGTGAGGGAGGCAATCGCCTAGGGCGAAAATTATGAGGTAGCTATTCCAAAACTTTAAATGGATTTTTACAAAATAACCGTTTAAAAATTATTCCAAAACTTTAAACGGATTTTTACAAAATAACCGTTTAAAATAAAGACTGGAGAGCCATAACTCAACTTTGCCGAAGAAGAAGAACAGTTTAAACCGTTTTTTATAAATCAACTGTTGTGAATGCGGAAGAAGAAGAACAGTTTAAACCGTTTTTTATAAATCAACTGTTCCTTAACTTTGCGGAAGAAGAAGAACAATTTAAACCGTTTTTTATAAATCAACCTTTGCGGAAGAAGAACAGTTTAAACTGTTTTTTTATAAATCAACTGTTGTGAGTCGGAAAAAGAAGAACAGTTTAAACCGTTTTTTATAAATCAACTGTTGTGAATATCAGTTTAAACCGTTTTTTTTATAAATCAACTGTTGTGAGTATCGTTTTTCTTACTCGGAAAAATGTCAAAAACGACATTAGATGTTCACGAAAGTTTAAACCGTTTTTTATAAATCAACTGTTGTGAGTATCGTTGCTGGTTTAAACCGTTTTTTATAAATCAACTGTTGTGAATATCGTTGCTGTTTCTTCTCGGAAAAATGTCAAAAACGACGTTAAAGTTTCACGAAAAGATTTTAATTTGTGAATATAAAAATAAAAATCCTTCTAAAAATGACATTAGATGTTCACAAAAAGATTTTAATTTGTGAATATAAAAATAAAAATCCTTCTGCACTCAGCAATTTATTTCTGATCACCTTTAATTAAATGAAACAATGTCCCAAAAGATTTTAATTTGTGAATATAAAAATAAAAATCCTTCTGCTACTTCTTTAATGAAACAATGTCATTCTAGTCTATACATGTTTTCTCACATGTTAGAAAATCCTGCTACTCAGCAATTTATTTCTGATCACCTTTAATTAAATGTAATTTGTGAATATAAAAAGAAAATTCCTTCTGCTACTCAGCAATTTATTTCTGATCACCTTTAATTAAATGAAAATAATGTCCATCTAGTCTATACATGTTTTCTCACATGTTACCATTAACCCTCCATAATTCTAGTCCCTACACATGTTTTGCCACATGTTACCATAAACCCTCCATAAACATCCACCCTCCTTTACTGCCAGAGAGGACCTTTGAACCGATGGTGGTGGCTTAAAGAGGTTTGACTGTAATTGGTTTCCCATTCCGAATGAAAGTGATAAGTTTTTTGCTTTTTATTTGAACACACCATCATTAGAACAGACCTTGCTTAGTACACATGCGTAAATCAAACTATCTAAGTTAGCAAATGTCTAATACACACACGAAAACATAATGTGCACAACTTCACGCGTATACACTCAACTATGAAATGACGCTGACAGTTGCAGTTGCACGGGAGAAACAAGCAGTTGTTGTCATCAGTGCCCCGTTGTAAGCGTCAGCTTAGTGGAGGAATCTAGATTAGCCAACCGGAGCATTAACGCGATCTACCAAAAATGTCCCTGCAAGCTACTAGTAGCTCGCGATCGATGGTGTGGATATACACTCAACTATGAAATGACGCTGACAGTTGCAGTTGCACAGGAGAAACAAGCAGTTGTTGTCATCAGTGCCCCATCGTAAGCGTCAGCTTAGTGGAGGAATCTAGATTAGCCAACCGGAGCGTTAACGCGATCTACCAAAAATGTCCCTGCAAGCTACTAGTAGCTCGCGATCGATGGTGTGGCGATTGCTGATCTAAAGAAATGAAAACATAATGGCTAAAATCAAGCATGTTTTAATAATAATGAAATTATTTGTCATATATTAATAAATGTTGAAGAATTTTTATTCTTCATTATTATTGACAGATAAGTAAATGATCTTTAATGCAAATGAACTACTACTTTAGGCACACTCTAGGAATGAAAGTTATTTACATTGTATGCCAGTAAAACAGAGGGTGCATTACCTTTGGTTCTCAGCTTCCATTTTAAATTTTCTGATTTCATAGTAGATGACAGAATTTCTACTACAGAATCAGTTGTACTGTATTGTATAGCTATGTATGTGAGTTTAAATGCTTTTTTATGAATGTTTAAGCATTTATTTATTGCAGTTAATGTTCATATTTTTAATTTTTTGAATTTTTATTTTTCCAAAAAATTCAAAGCTGAGAACTTAAGGAGGAACTTGTAAACCAAACATTACCTGTACTTGAAATAAAGGAGATTACAAATAAAAGCAATGCATCAATATTAATAACTTATTTTTCATTGATTTCAGTAAATAAATAAGCAAGAAATTGATTTTTAATGTTTATTCCTACTGAATTTATGATAGATTTGAATAGAAATTTACTTTGTCCTCTCTTGGACATAGGAATGCAATAAGTTAATAAATAATTTTATTATTTAACTAACTCTGCTTATAATCAAACTATTTTAAATTCAACAAACTATAGCACTTATTAGCAGTTTTACCTCATAGTTCTTTTTAAAATTTATTGTAACGTTTTTGGATTACTCCATCTTCAGCAATATTCTATTGGCTACAGAAATGCATTCTGTAGCCAATAGAATATCGCTGAAGATGGAGTAATCCGAAAACATTATGATAAATTTTAAAAACAACTATGAGGTAAAACTGCTAATAAGTGCTATAGTTTGTTGAATTTAATAATTTTATAATTTACTTAAAACAAATTTTTGAAAAATTATATACTATTTTAATTAAAGGTTTGTATTTTGAGTCAAAACTTTTATTACATATTAAGCATTGATTTTATAGGAAAATTTTTTTTGATTTTAAACAGTTTCAAAATACTATACTGTAACATGCTAAAATAAATAAATAAAGTGGCATTCAGTAAATGTAAAACATTTCTGAAAAGATATAGCTCTGATATAGGTAGAAAATATTTAATAAGCTAAAAATATCAAGATGTTTTCAGCTTGACAAAGTCATCCTCAGCATTACAACAAATTATGCATATACAAAATAGAATACAATGTTCTAAGAACAAATTAAAAAATCAAAAACTGGATATGATGTAATGGCTATAGGAAACCAAACATAAACAATATATATATATATATATATATAGATTTTTTTTTTACATAGATTTTGATATTTGATTTGTTTGATATTGATGAGTCAGTCCATCAGGACCAGGGCAGTTGAGAGGGGGTGAAATCCGAGACTTTTGAAAAGGGCCCGACAACCTGATCTGAGGCGTCAGGCCCTTTTCACCACCACCAAAGTGCACTGTCTACCACCCAAAATCATGCCAAAATAAATTATTTTATATATAACAGTATATTGATAGACGAAGACTTTGTGATTGTGTGCAAAGTGTGAAACTGTATAGGTAGGACGTGAGCTAAAAATAAAAGCAATTTGATTTGTGTAATAATTTAATAAATAAATATTTGAAAGACATTATCATCTCTGAAAGACAAAATCTATCACACAAAAAAAGATTTATAACTCCATGTTTAAGGATGTTATACTCAAGGCTATACCAGAACTAGATTTATTAAATATCATTTATAAATTTCAACTTCACGGTATTTTCCCAAAATATGTACTTCAATCAGAATTTTTTGCACAATACCAGTAACAGTTGTTGAAGATGAAAGAGATTATAGTAAACTTTCAGCAATAAAAAACTTCAGTAGATCACCATTGCTCCAGGAAAGATTAAATAGCCTAGTTTTGCTATCAATAAAACATGAACTGATAATGAAAATTAATTATGACAAGATGATTTAAATATTTCACTAACCATAAAGTGAGGAAGTGGATGAAGCAGATGGAGATGAGGCAATAAAAATTTTAAAATTCTCTTTTTATTTAATTCTTGTATTTTGTATGGTATGTAATGTTTTGAATTTTGAATTTATTGTACACTTTAAATAAAAGTTTAATGTTTTATATGATTTTTTTTTAAATTAAATCAAAGTGATGCACATTTTTAGATGAGGCCTGGACCACAGACTTGTCACAGGCTCGAAAATTTCTCTGTGTCCCTGATCAGGACATTTGTTTTTATATACATAAATATCCTGACTAAATCATCTATGCACAGCCTAAATCTCTGGACATAGAAACATGAAATTTGGGGACTGTATTCCTTCCATGACATAAATATCCACTAAGAAGGGATTTTTAGAAATTTGATCCCTAAGGGGGTGAAAAGGTGGTAAAATGTATTTTCATGGATTCCTCAATATTTCTTAGCTTCACTATCTTCACGAAATATTGAATTGATTTTCGCTTAAAAAGACTACCCATAAAAATGATTAAAAATATAATTTAAGATTTTGTCCTAACCAACCCCTAAAGGGCCTTTGGGATGAATTATAGAACCCTTCATATTGCCTGTATTTGTTGAGTTATAACATTCTTTTTGGGTATATAGGTATCTTTTTAAAATCTTTAGAAAGTGTTTTAACAATTTTTTAAAAATTTCACTCCTAAAGGGATAAAAAGGATGTATTTTTTTATTTTATAGAGGATGTTTCTCCAGTAGCACCTGGTAGTATTTAGTAGACTTATTCATTCCTTTATAAAAACAAAACAATGAAACTAAGAAACTTAAAACAATGATGATAAAACAATTACAAAAAAAGAGAAGGGACAAAATGCACTAAAAAGTGAAAAATAATCCTTTCTTAAACAATGATGATTACAAAAAAAGAGAAGGGACAAAATGCACTAAAAAGTGAAAAATAATCCTTTCTTAAATTTAAATTGTTTGTTACAATCAAAGGAAACTTTATTGGATTCAAAATGTATTTAAATTAGTTAAATACTCTAGTGAAGTATAGGTATTAAGTTATACGAAATAAATCTTTTGATTTTTAAGAATTAAAACCAAAAATTTCTCCTCAAGTTAGATAGATTTATGTAAAACAAAAAACAGATTGAAAAACATTGTAAAATGGCAGTCTGCTTTGATGACCTAAATTTGACTTCACTATATATGTCACAGGAATTATATATGTTGCTATTCATATACAGTGGTACCTTGGCTAACAATGGTAATCCGTTCCAGGATTATCGTCATTAACCAAAACCATTGTTATCCAAGGCGCGATTCCCCATAGGATTTAATTGAAAATTAATTAATTCAAATAAAGTTCAAATTAATTAATTCAATAAAGTTCAAAGTTACAGCACAACTTGCAGTGTGTAGGAATGGGTTTTATTAGACACTGTAAAAACGCTTGCAGCATTTCTCAATACCATCTTCAGTTACATACTCACTCAATATTAGAACAGTTTTTTAAACAAAGGATTCTAGAACAAAGTAGTAAAATTTGATGATAAATTTCATGGGAAAACAAACAAAAAATAAATCTTTTGGATAAAATAAATTAACATAATAAATTATTAAAGAATAAACAAAAACTAATAAAAAATCAGAAAATACATATATCGGCTAGGTGTTAAGGATCAGTATCATTATTTATTTGTCGTAGTGTGGTAGCAACTTTCCAATACCCTCGTCATAGAAGGCAGCTGCCTGTGCTTTCAGTCAATGCTCTACGCCAGTGTTTCTCAAACTATGGGTCGCAACCCCATTTGGGGTTGCAAAGCGAAATGCTGGGGTCATAAAAATTAAATTCAAATACTTGAATTTCAGTTTATATGTAATTTCACAAATGTTAAATATTAAATGTGTGACAACATATGTATTTTCAATGTAGTTGGCTGATTGTATTCATCTGAATAAGTGTATAAATGATTTATGTATTTGTATGTTTTATTTCATATTTAATACCTGGGGTCGTGAAAAATCTCATAATGAAAAATGGGGTCATGAATGAAAAAAGTTTGAGAAATGCTGGTCTGCAGCTCCTTGTCTGAGCCAAACTTCTGTCCTCTTAGCCAGTGTTTCATGTGAGCAAAAAGATGAAAATCAGAGGAAGTCACGTCTGGGCTGTATGGTGGGTGATCAAACACGTCCCATCAAAAACTGTGCAGGAGCTTCTTTGTTGCAGCTGCAGTGTGCAGCTGCACATTGTCGTGAAGAAGGATATTGCCTGATGACAACATTCCTCTGCGCTTGTTCTGATTTGCCCTTCGTAGACGTTCGAGAGTAACGCAGTATGAGGCTGCAGTGATGGTCATGCCATGTTCCATCATTCCACCAAGAGAACACCTTTCCGGTCCTAGAACACAGTAGCCATAACTTTCTGCTGGAGAAGGTTCGCTTGAATTTCTTTGGTTTACTCGGGGAATGAGAATGCATCCACTGTTTGGATTGCTCTTTTGTTTCTTCAGTTTCGAAATGGACCCATGTCTCGTCCCCTGTGACAATTTTGTTCAAAAATTCTTCTTCCTCATCATGGTAGCGCTGGAGAAACATTAAGGCAGCGCCCATTCGATGTGTTTTGTGATGGTCAGCATTTTCGAAACCCATCTCTCACAGAGTTTGCAGTACTGGAGTCTCTTACTCATGATGGTAAAGAGAGCTGACCATGAAATTTAGGGAAATGACTCACTCAACACAGAAATTGTGAACCGACAATTTTCTCGAATTGCCTTATCCACTCGCTGAACCAGTTCTTCGGTTGACACATTCTTCCTTCCCTTCCCAATTGCATTATGAACGTCTGTACGTCCTGCTTCAAAGTCCTTGCACCATTGCCGCACTTTGCTGTCACTCATGAAAGTTTTTCTGTACACATTACTCATTTGTCGATGAATTTCGGCTTCATTGCATCCCTCAGCATGCAGAAATCAAATAACAGCATGCACTTCGCGGGAGATTCTATTGTGCGAGGCATGTTTACATGCTTACTGCACACTCAGAACTGACAACTGTGACTAGGCGCGATTGACAGGCATACTAGAGACACTGCGCAACACATCTGCACATAGCATCATTGGATTTTCATGGGAGTTTTCATTTCATAACCAATCTGACCTTGGAAAAAATAGCCCTCTTAGTTTTGTGTTATTTATGTTTATTAAGATAATGTGTAGTGTCCTAGTAAACATTAGAAGAAATCTATAAATTTTAGACATTTTTGACTTCTGACCATTTTGACTTAAAATGGCAAAGTTTAAATTGACCATTATCATAAGTTGAAGACTATCTGTATGAATAATTGGAACTATTACAATTTAATCAAAAATTCATTTTTCTAACATAAGTATTGATACATCGTGCATACTTTATTTGTTCAAAAAAAAAGTATTAATAATGTATATACAAATATAATGTTCTAAACACACCAAATTTAAGTTTAAATATTTATCTCTAAATTTTTAAAGAGTGAAATAACAATTAAAATTTAATAAAATTTATTCTTTTAAATTAAAAATATAATTCAAAAATATTAATAATAAGTAAATGATTTATAACTGGAAATAAAAATTTCCCAGTTTGCCACTCAACAATGTAGAACTCCATAATCTTAAACTTTCAAATTCTGCTCATGAAGAAACAAAAGTAATCCAGTAGTATATTTTTAATCAGGGTTGCAGCATCAGATGGCAAATGATCTGACTCCAGGCAGTTTAAAAATCCGACTCCGACTCCCAACTCTGGGCAGTTTAAAAATCTGACTGACTCCACCCAAAAACCTCTACTCTGCAACCCAGAATTGCAGAGTCGGATGGCAAATGATCCGACTTAGTATATTTTTAATCAGGGTTGCAGCATCAGATGGCAAATGATCCAACTCCAGGCAGTTTAAAAATCCGACTCCGACTCCTAAAATTTGTAAGATCCAACTCAGACTCCCAACTCTGGGCAGTTTAAAAATCTGACTGACCCCACCCAAAAACCTCTACTCTGCAACCCAGAATTGCAGAGTCGGATGGCAAATGATCCGACTCCAACTCCCTAAAATTTGTAAGATCCGACTCTGACTCCACCCAAAAACCTCTGATTCTGCAACCCTGTTTTTAATATCTGTATTTATTTACTAGGAATAAATCATTGTAAACTTGCTGAAAGTGCTTATTGAATTATGTGTGTAGAACTCCATATTTTTCATTAAATTATGATCAATATTATGTTCTTATGTAACTTTATAATTCTTATTTATTTTAGTTAACTCATGCATCAATTAATCTTGTTCACATTCTTGATTTCTTCTCAATGTGTTCTTTTGTCTTAAATTTATTACTGTTTTGCTATTCCTTTCAATATAATTGTAATGCGTTTAATTTACACTTAATGTTATCTGTCTTGCGTCTGTAACATCTTAATTATTAACAGTTGATCTTAATTATTATATATAATTCTGTGAATTTTTATTTTTGACTATATTTATTTCTTAATTTCCTACTTTTATTTTGCCTTGTCTTGATTAATATTTTCTTCCTGTTTTAATAAATTTTACTCTATCACTATTATGTATTTTTTATAACATTTGCCTTTTTCTTTCCTTCCTGCTGCTGTATTTTCTCATAATTATCTTTTTTCTGTTTCTTGCTAATCATATTTTAAATAAATGCATCCTTAACATTTCCATTTTACAACTGAGGATGATGACTTTTAAGATTTAAAATGAAAATTTTCTGCACCTTTTGTTTTGCATTAAATTTTTTCACATTTATTTAGTTTCATCATATATTACATAAATTACTGAATTTTAATTTGCATAAGTCCTACAATATAATATTCTTTATTACATGTAATGAAATGATATAAATATAATAATATATCACTATTATTTTAAATTTTTACATTTATACAATAAAAAACTAAAAATCCCTATTTTTAATTTTTTTCCAGCGTCTAATTGACAAAACTAAAGTTACTTGCCTCAAGTGGATACCAGGATCACCTAATTTGTTTTTAGTATCACATAGTAGTGGGCAGATGTATGTATATAAGGAAGATTTACCATGTGGTACAACAACGCCTCATTATCAGTTATTCAAACAAGGAGAAGGATTTGCTGTGTATACATGCAAAACAAAAAGTACCCGAAATCCATTGTATAGGTGGGTTATTGGTGAAGGATCCCTGAATGAATTTGCCTTTTCTCCGTGTTCCAAATACTTAGCTACAGTTAGTCAAGATGGTTTCATGAGGGTTTTTAATTATGACACTATGGATTTAGTAGGTTTTATTCGTAGTTATTTTGGAGGATTACTTTGTGTCTGTTGGAGTCCAGATAGTAAATATGTGGTGGTGGGTGGTGAAGATGATCTTGTGACTGTGTGGTCATTTCATGAAAAGAGAGTAGTTGCTCGTGGTCATGGTCATAAATCGTGGGTAAGTGTTGTAGCATTTGATGCTCACACAACCAGTTATGGCGATTTTGATGGACTAGATTTTAGTGGTAGTGATGAAGAACTAGCACAGCAACTTGCATCTGGTACTTCAAATGACTCATCTGCTAAAGGAGCATCTGTGAGTATGTCAAGTAGGTCAAACAGCATCAGTACAGCACCTTCACAAAATACAACTTGCAATAGGAACTCATTTACTGAAAACAGATCATTAAATATTACGTCATATAGGTTCGGTTCTGTAAGTCAAGATACCCAAATTTGCCTTTGGGATTTAACTGAAGATGTTTTAAAACAACCTCTAGGAAGGACTAGAACTAGTATTTTTCTAAACAGCCCTTCCAGTCACTTAGTTTCACTTGGCAAGTGCAACAATGTTGGACATGCCCAAGCTAATTGTTGTCCAAAAGAAGGACCAGTATTAGATGGTAATGCACTATTACCCAGCCTGAGTTTAGGCAGTAAAAGTTCTAGTTTGGAGAAAGAAAAAAAGCATGAAAAAGAACATAAGAGGAACTTCAGTTTGGCATCTCGTAATAGTGACAAAAATAGCCTAAATAAATCCATCCAAAATAAAATGTTGGATGATCCTGTCAAGTTAATTGGAACTCGCGTCTGTCCTCGGCTAGATGAAGTACCAATGTTGGAACCTCATGTGTGCAAGAAAATAGCTCACGAAAGATTGACTGCATTGGTGTTTAGGGATGAGTGTATGGTTACGGCATGTCAGGAAGGATATGTATGGTCTTGGGCAAGGCCTGGAAAAGCGGTAAGTCCTGTACTCATTGAATGTCAATGATTTTTTTACAATTCTGTTAGACACAGAACATAATTGAGATGCTTTAATTCATTTTATGCAAGTTATTCAAAAGAAACTTACAAATAACAAACCATAAAATATTAAATTAAATGTTTTACAAATGGTTTTCACATTTTGTAGCTACATTCAAAAAGTTTTCCTGTGCTAAGTATTAATATATGGATGGATCAGAATAAATATTTACAACTGAGACTTCACATATAATAATAAAAATGTCTATTGTTATTTTTTACAATATGACTAATAAATAATTCATAAACAAATTGATACTATATATGGGTAAATTAAGCAAATGTTTAAAATAAATTTTTGTTGAAATGATATAATATCTTCTCAATAATTAGTCTCACTTGTTTGAGCTACTATTTAGTCCATAGCAATACATTGCAATCAGTCATTTTGTCTATTTGTAGAACTGAATTTAATTAAAGTATGTAATAAATCATTTTATATACAAGTGTATGTTTTGCATATCTTTATTAAAGCTATTTCTAAGTTTGTCAGCACATTGGAAGATAATTATGGTTTAGCTATCATATTCTGGAATTTTTCTCTAAAATTTCGTGTTGTAGCTATAGACTTGTCATAATGAAGTTTTGTTGTTTTGTTAGACAAATTGTGCTTAATATAATACAGTATATGTTAATATATAAAAGAAATGAGCCAGCATCAATTAATGTTCTGCTTCTAAAAAATAACATACTGTTATAATCTTTCTTACAAAATATTATAAAGTAAACAAATTTTAAAGATTTTTTCATATTAAATAAAAGGCAGTCTTTCTGATTTTGTTATAATGTGATAACAATAAATACTGGAATAATATAATAATATAGTAAATTATTATTTTATTTGTAAAATCATACATTTCAATTTATTTTCTTTTGCTTGGAATTATGTTTTGTATTGTTAAAGTTTTTTGATAATTCGAAGTTATCTCAGACCCATTTATTATAAACTACCAAGACTCTACTGTAATAGGAGAAAGAGAGAAATTAATTTTCTACAACAAAAATTTTAAATAAAAAAATATTTTCTTTCATATACAGTTTTTTTCTTTTACAGAAAACTAACTATTTAAAATGTTTAATAATATTTTTAGTTTCTAATTTCTATACATAAATGATAATTTACTAATACTAAAATAACAAATATTATAAATATTCTAAATTACTGGATTAATTTAAAGTGATTCAAATAAAATTGTTTCATTATTTTATTCCTGAAAACAAATAAAAGAAATTCTGGATTATAGTAATCTATACATCAGGTTTGTAACAAAAATTTGGTTTTTCTTTTTGTAATTGATATTTATATTTTTAAAAAGCATATTATATGAAAGTTCCATTTATAATGGTAAATTATTGTGAAAACTTTTTATAATCTATTTATTGAGAGTTTGTTTTGTCTTTAGCCAATGAGAAGTGAGTACTTATTGAATAGCATTCTCAGCAACAGAAAAGGCTTAAGTAAGTTTAGTTTTCAGGATGTTTATAATGTTATTGTTTTTTGTTTTTAGCCTTTTCAGCATTGTCAAATTTTTGAAAAAGTTAACATTTCTTTATCCACAAAAATTATTATAAATATTTATAAATATAATATAATATTTAAACAATCAAAATTAAGTATTTTACTGTTTTAATATTCAAATAAATAGAGAGAGAGTATAATACAGGATTTCCTCAAATTATAAACATTTTATTATAATTACATACATACATACTGCAATGAGGGTCGTTGCCTTCACTCTCGTTGTCTGCTTCTGTACTCCCCCGTTCATCTGAACTAACATCTTTGTCCACTGCTCTAATACGCAATTCTACCTTAAGTTCTATCCAACCAATTCAACAGACCTTGCGTCGTATCCATTCCAATTTCTTTATTAATGATAAACAGTGTTACGTACAATAAACTTATCAACAAATGTAAAATCCACATCCAAAATAGTACAAAAATCGTACAAGTCACGGCCACGACACTCCATTCACAGAAAAAAGAAGCCCTACCGGTCAACTTTGACTAATACTTAAACAATAACCTATATACATAATTTTTCCAACAACTTCAATTATCTTAATACAAAAACTTATTAATTAAACTACTTATTATTCCTTCTATTAATAAAACAAATTTTTGAACACAGTCTCTTGAATAATTTTTCTAATTCTTTGACGACATCACCCAGCCTCCACCTCCATCCAACATGGCGGCCCCCTTTCTCTCTCTCTCTCATCTGCACAGTAAGTCCACAAAATACCAAGTTTTTCCTCAATTCTTTACAATACATACATACATACATACATACATACATACATACATAAAAACCTGCCATTTAATTTTTATATATCAGAAAATTTCAAAGCACTAAGGTTAGACACTTTTTAATTCAAACTCTGCTTCTAAGATGAGAAATATTAAATACAAGCACTATAAGTAGTAAAATAATTTGAGAGAATAAATTATTTTAATGCTTATAGTGCTTGTATTTAATATTGCACTAAGGTTAGGTTTTACAATGTCCTGTTAAAGTTCCTGTTAGGTTATAACCATAGTTATATGTTTTATAATTGTTAGATGAATGCTAATTGGTAGTTATTGATGATAAATTGCCAATTTGGTATTTATATAACAATTGCAAAATTGATAACAAGTGGTTAAAGCTAACAGAAACTTTAACTTGTTGAGGTCTGCAATATATTTCAAAATAAATCTAATTAATATGCAAAACTTCATATTGCAAAATCTTTCTTATTTTTCATTGAAATTTTTATAGTTTATTACATTTTTTATTCTCATTCTATTGTTATAAAAATGTTTTGAATTTTATTTCTCTCTCAACTTACTGTTTCTTATATGAAATAAAAAAAAATTGCAAAATATGGCTTACAGCAAACTCCAATCTACCACCACTCTCAGGAATTTAAGTAAAACAATTGAGTGTTGCACTGGACGTAAACTTGCTTTTGAATGGAAACACACGCTCCTCAATTTGCTGCATAATGACAAAGACAATATTCCCTCTATCAACCAGCCAGGGGTTTATAAAATCCCCCTCAAAAATCTAGATCTCAACAAGGAGGAAGTGTACATAGGCTATACATCCTGCAATCTTAAAACTAGGATTAAAGAACACAAACAAAGTCTATGTTATCAGAATACCACCACAGCTCTTACTAAACATTTCCTCAAACATAATTTAGACATTGATTGTAGTAACGTCACGCTTATAAAACGCATTCCTGACAAATACGAAGGGTACGTATATGAAGCCATTGAAATCGAGAAATGTCAACATAATTCCACAACTATTAATAAGAATGATCCCATTCTTATACCTTCAGCGTGGAAATGACTTATTCATGAAACTTCACGATCCCGACTTTAACATTTTTATCTGTATTTTATTTATTTCTTTATTTTGTATATTTTATTTTCATTAATTTTTATTCTTATTCTTTATTTACTAAATTTGATATTTATACATTTATTTATATTTAATTTAATTTTTTGATAATTTTTACTGCAATTTGTATTTTAAAATTTTGTTCTATTATATACGTTTGACTGGTGATGGCTATCGAATAGCCGAAAACGTTTTCCAAATAAATTGTTTTTTCATCTCCTACGTTTAATGCTTTAATTGATTTCAAATATAAAAAAAAATTGTTTTACGTGAAGTCTTGGCCATCTAACAAAATAACTTATTTTGGATAACAACAAGCCTTCTGAATAAAATAAGTTATGAATGAAGAAAATCGGACCATATTTTTAAAAAATTATCAATAAAAGATGAACTATTATGCAAATTTTCATTAATTATGTTATATAATTAGTCAAAAAATTATATAAATTTATTGAAATATTGTCATTTTTATTAATAAAATATATTTATTGGTATATGTTTTTCTATATCAATAATTTTTATTTTTATTTATTTTTTATAAATTTTCAAATTTATATCAAAACACCCAACATATAAGAAAATCATTCTCTCATATATAAACAGCTATAATATACTTTACGTTGCTTGAACTGGCTTGCAGATGCCTAACTGACCCATTATACCCAAAACCACATGCAGCACAGTAAAGTAGGCTTGGCAGCAATTTCATGTGAAATAACTGGCCATTATAAAACAATAAAAGTACCATATTCCTTTTAATAGCCTGGGTGAATTTATCTTTGGATTTTCTTGTATTTTACTGAATTATTGGTAAAAATAAAGCAATAAATAAACAAATAAGAAACAATATTGTTTAGTTTAACTGAATTAATCAATATTTTTGTATTATTGACAAGTCAGTTATCAGTTTTATGAATTTTAGAGCTCATACAAAAATTTCACATTTCTTTTAAAATTTCAAAAATAAAATTCATTCCAAAAACGAAAAATATTAATATAACATAACAGAATAGAAAACAGAATTGATAAAATTGGATAAAAAAATATCCAAATTATACTAATACAGTCCATTCAAATTATCTATCATAAAAATGTAATTTAAAAACATTTTGACAATTGAAAAATTTAGGAATCATCAGAGGCACATATTTTTAACCAATAAACACAAAACCAATCTGCAATATTTGCACTGATTATATTTGCACTGATTCAGGATTGAATTTTTTTTAAGCCTTTATCAGTTTTTGTTTCACTTCCATTATGTGTACACTAGTGATTGTGTGAGATAATCATTATATTTGAATATAATGATATGTAAAAAATAAGAATCCATATAGGCTAAAAAGTTCATATATGTCTACATAAGATTTAGCACAAAAATTCCATTTTTGGAATTTTTTTATTCAAACACAGAACCTATTTAGCAAATAAATGAATAGACTGAGTGTATTGAAAAGCTATTTTAATATAAACTATTGGTAACTGTAAAACAAATATGATAATCTTTTCAATATTATTGAAAAGTGATCTATTTTTTCGATATATTTAAAAGATTAAATAGAAAAACAAATATAAAACAATCCAATATTTTTTGTTTTCATTTTGCATAATATTTTCTGTCTCATTTTGTTTTTATTCTTAAGCTACGTTTAGACAGTGCAACTTTTCATGCAATAAGACGCATGCAGCTAGGGGCATAACATTTTTGTATTATTGACAATATTTTATCAGTTTTATGAATTTTAGAGCTCATACAAAAATTTCACATTTCTTTTAAAATTTAAATAATATAAATGTAATGTGTATAAATGTAATGTAATATATTGTTTTTATATAGTGTTTTGTAATATATTTCATTATTACACAAATTATACTTTTCTTATTTCACAGATTTGAATAATAAGTACCTATTATAAACAAGAGAGCAACATCAAAGATTTTGCAATAATTTCGGCACAGTCGATCACAGTCGTAAGTACGGATTTTGGTGGTAAATAATCATCATCGTAAGCCAGGGACCTTTCATGCTTCTTTTGCTAGTTACAAACATATTCGTACGCAAATTTTATTCGTAACTCAGATATTATTGTTATTTGATCCTGAAAATTAGAAATAATTTTATATATTTGTAATATATTGTGTATTAATGTAATGCAATATAAATGTAATGTAATATATTGTTTTTATATATTGTGTTTTGTAATATATTTCATTATTATACAAATTATACTTTTCTTATTTCACAGATTTGAATAATAAGTACCTATTATAAACAAGAATTTTTTTACAAAATCGCCGCCATCTTGAAATACTGTCATAATAAGTTCTGTAATTTTGGTTGCTAGAGCATTCTGTTTAAAAAAATCGAGGAGTTTTTGAAATTTCGTGAAATTTGAAAAGGATATCTCAATTTTGTAAACAGGAATGTTCGTAACTATAGGAGTGAGTATTATTCTTTAATTTATAAAATTAGCTACCTTAGTTACATTTTAAAAAATATTCAATAATGACAAAAGAATGAATCCTAATGGTTAAATTGTTCTTTATTCGCATTGCATTGGGATAACTATTGGTGCAAGGATTTCCATGTGATAACCAATTCATTTGGGAAGTTATCTGGTGACTCTTTTTATTCGAATAAAATATTTTGCTATAAATATTCATTCACTTTCATCAAAATACAAATGTTATAAATTAGTTATCGAAGTCCGAATTTTAGATTCGATATTTGAATATTTTCACCAATTCATTTGGGACTTCCCAAATGAATCTGGTGACTCTTTTTATTCGAATAAAATATTTTGCTGTAAATATTCATTCACTTTCATCAAAATACAAATGTTATAAATTAGTTATCGAAGTCCGAATTTTAGATTCGATATTTGAATATTTGCTTAGATTTTCGATATAATAAAACAATTTTATTATTATATTAAAGGCAAATTATCTTCGAAACAAATTTTTGTTTTAATAAAAGCTTTGCAGAGATTATTCGAGATGAATCAATTATTAGCGTAATTTGAATAATTTATCGAATCAATAAATTATGTTTTATATAGCTGAGCAAATTAAGATTATAAATAATTATGTTTTTTCCATACAGTTTTATGCCGCTTCTCACTGTGTAGCGCGAGACATTGCAATATCTGCAATGTACTGTCTACACCAGGGATGGGCAAAAGGCGGCCCGCGAAGGCATCTTATACTTTTTTATTTGCGATGAATCAATAATTAGCGTAATTTGAATAATTTATCGAATCAATAAATTATGTTTTATATAGCTGAGCAAATTTATATTCTAAATAATTATGTTTTTCCATGCAGTTTTATGCCGCTTCTCACTGTGTAGCGCAAGACATTGCAATACCTGCAATGTACTGTCTACACCAGGGATGGGCAAAAGGCGGCCCGCGGCTAAATAATTATGTTTTTTCCATACAGTTTTATGCCGCGAAGTAGCGCGAGACATTGCAATACCTGCAATGTACTGTCTACACCAGGGATGGGCAAAAGGCGGCCCGCGGATATTAGAATTTTGGAACAAAGCTTTGATTATTAAAATGCTTATTATTAATATTTTCATTTTTTAAAAATCAAAACAAGTAATTTGCACATATTATTCTCAATGCAATTAAAGCTTAAAAATCTTATTATTAAACACGATTAATCTAAATTCAGACTTAAATAAGATTGACTGAATTCTAAAATTCTATATGTTTTGCAAAGATAGCTTTAACTGATGTTTGGTTGGTAATGTTTCTTCTTTTGCTGGACAGTAATGAATATGATATTGGTTGATTGCCAATGATTTGCTAATGTTGGTTATTTTATAGATACAGTTTGAGTATTCCCAAGTCGAAATCCTAATTTTGCTTTCACAACAGGAAGCCACTTGGGAAGGACTATGACTCACTATTTTTGCTCTGAAAGATGATGCAATAATGTGAGCACATGGTGACTGTCAGTAAACCATCAAATACTGTCAATGCAAAGTGTCTGTGACTATTTTCTGTTATATTTTTTATTTATTTAGCATTAAAAATGTCAAGATCTAATAAGTGAATATTTCTTATTCTTCTTCAACACTGCCATATATTCTAGATTTTGGATTAAATTATTTAGCATTAAAAATGTCAATAAAAAATAAGTGAATATTTCTTATTCTTCTTCAACACTGCCATATATTCTAGATTTTGGATTATGTATGCATTCCAAAATCAGAAACAAGATTACCACAACAAGAAATTAATCAGATTTTCTGTTTTTCAAGAATTTGAAATTAGCAATACTCAAATATAACTTTTTATACATTATTTCAAATTCATACATAATTTTTTATTCTAATGATTTCATTTTATTTTAAAAGAAATAATGGATTATAACAGCTGGATTAAATACAGATAACAGTAAATTTGGACAATAAATTTTGTTGTCTTCTATCAGATCATATGATATTCATCTATTAAGCTTTTCCATCTTAATAAGTGAGACTAACAAGTAAGTTGGATAACTGCTGAATAGCATACATCAAATTTAACAAAACATTCTTTCATGGTAGGAAATGCATCAGATTCAATGAATGTGTTCAATATATTATTATTATTGAGAGACATTTGTATCCTATACATTTTTGTATTCACATAACAATAAATTTTTTTAAATTATTATTGAGACACATTTGTATCCTATACATTTTTGTATTCACATAACAATAAATTTTTTTAAATTATTATTATTATTATGCTATGATTCATTAATAGTATATTCACCAAATTACTTATTAATATAATGCATTGCAATTGTCATATTGTGGCTGTTTTAATTCAGAAACCATTGCATATACTGTATAATAACTGGATCAATTTGAACTTATTTCAGAGAACTGAATAAATACTTCTGATTATGAAGTAGTGTGTTTTGATGTAAACTCTTCCATCTTAAAATAATGCCATAATATGTTAAATAATTTAAATATTTAAATAAATTCATTAGATATATATATATATATATTGTATATATTAAATAAATCAA
>AYEL01072373.1:0-41060 GCA_000484575.1 Olivierus martensii
GTTTTTTGTTTCTTGGATGCAATAATAAATAAATATCGTTAGAATTAAAAATATAAAATAAATTTTCGTAGCAAACAATTCCCGACGTGATAGATGCATCAGAATTGGCTCGATGCCAAAAATCAGAGTGTTCGGTTTCAAGAAAAACACCCGGTATATTAAAAAGAATATTATATAGAAGAAAATGGCCATTTATATATTTAGCAACTACTTATTACTAGATCACTTTTGTAGATCTAGTAATTGAACTCTGGTAACTCTTATTCAATAATTTTGAATGATTCATATCATCAAGTGATATATTATCAGAACTACTGAAAAGAAGTGACTCAAATAATTTGATTGCCCAACAATGTGTTTACAGTATTTTATATAAGTATGATTGAGTTACTGATGAGTAAATGGATATTCCATATGTAGCATCTAAAACTATTATCAAAAACCAAGAATGTCAGGCATGGGAATTGTGTTGAATTCATAAATACTGTTTGGTGAAGGCAATATTTTGATATGATTTTTTTTATTAATTATCATTTCAGTATGAAATTTAAAAGAGAGATTGATGGTCAAGGCTTATTCCTAGATCAGCATGATTATTAGTAGGGAAAATAGACATATCAATAGATACATATCAATAGAGATTGAAAAATGGAATATAAAGACTTTCAGTGATTGTTTTGCTTAACGTAAATACAGGGTGTTCCACATAAAACCAGTACGCCTCACATTTCCTACCAGGATACTTCGCTTGAAACATTTCTTTACATTCCTTGATGGAGCCTGTCTTTATGTAAAATTCCACAATATTAATTCGCTGTTCTAATGCAAACTGCCCCATTTCTGTCACAAATGTTCCTGTTACCACAAGCACTGATTCAACACATTGCAACAACTCAACAATACGAGCTTCTCACAACAACTGACGTACGAACACACAGCTGCACTCAACTTTCCGATAAAATGCAGTGTAACCAACTTTCGAGACAATGTTGCCACTTCACAAGTAATTTGACTAGAGACGATTAACCAGTACATGAGGTGTACCGGTTTTATGGGGGACACGGACACCCTGTACAATATAAGATTGTTTTCATATATTGAAAGTTAAATTGTTTTTGGAAACCATAAGAGCAATAAATAAATGCTTTCAACAATAGCATTCTTACCAGCATTTATTTGTTTTAAATCATTAGCATATCCAATAATACAGAGGTGCCTCGCAATTTGACATTTGAGTTTCGCGGGTTGGCCCATGCGCATGCATGGAATTGTGTGATGCCATTTGCTATTTGTTAGTTCTTTTTGGGCTACTTTGGTGTTGAATATTATATAGAAGAAAATGGCCATTTATATATTTAGCAACTACTTATTACTAGATCACTTTTGTAGATCTAGTAATTGAACTCTGGTAACTCTTATTCAATAATTTTGAATGATTCATATCATCAAGTGACATATTATCAGAACTACTGAAAAGAAGTGACTCAAATAATTTGATTGCCCAACAATGTGTTTACAGTATTTTATATAAGAATGATTGAGTTACTGATGAGTAAATGGATATTCCATATGTAGCATCTAAAACTATTATCAAAAACCAAGAATGTCAGGCATGGGAATTGTGTTGAATTCATAAATACTGTTTGGTGAAGGCAATATTTTGATATGATTTTTTTTATTAATTATCATTTCAGTATGAAATTTAAAAGAGAGAGCAGGCATGGGAATTGTGTTGAATTCATAAATACTGTTTGGTGAAGACAATATTTTGATATGATTTTTTTTATTAATTATCATTTCAGTATGAAATTTAAAAGAGAGATTGATGGTCAAGGCTTATTCCTAGATCAGCATGATTATTAGTAGGGAAAATAGACATATCAATAGATACATATCAATAGAGATGGAAAAATGGAATATAAAGACTTTCAGTGATTGTTTTGCTTAACGTAAATACAGGGTGTTCCACATAAAACCAGTACGCCTCACATTTCCTACCAGGATACTTCGCTTGAAACATTTCTTTACATTCCTTGATGGAGCCTGTCTTTATGTAAAATTCCACAATATTAATTCGCTGTTCTAATGCAAACTGCCCCATTTCTGTCACAAATGTTCCTTGCTACCGCAAGCACTGATTCAACACATTGCAACAACCCAACAATACGAGCTTCTCACAACAACTGACGTACGAACACACAGCTGCACTCAACTTTTCCGATAAAATGCAGTGTAACCAACTTTCGAGACAATGTTGCCACTTCACAAGTAATTTGACTAGAGACGATTAACCAGTACATGAGGCATACCGGTTTTATGGGGGACACCCTGTACAATATAAGATTGTTTTCATATATTGAAAGTTAAGTTGTTTTTGGAAACAATAAGAGCAATAAATAAATGCTTTCAACAATAGCATTCTTATCAGCATTTATTTGTTTTAAATCATTAGCATATCCAATAATACAGTGGTGCCTCGCAATTCGACATTTGAGTTTCGCGGGTTGGCCCATGTGCATGCATGGAATTGTGTGATGTCATTTGCTATTTGTTAGTTCTTTTTGGGACCATGGAATCTTGCCCGTGTTGTATGTGTTAATTTTCAATTCTACATTTTTCAGAAAGTAAAACCGTGTTGTTTGTGTTAATTTTCAATTCCACATTTTTCAGAAAGTAAAAATATTGTTTGTGTTAATTTTCAATTCTACATTATTCAGAAAGTAAAAAATTTGGTACATTTTTCAGAAAGTAAAAAGTTTGTAATTATTATTTTTTGAGTGAAATGTAAAGATGGGTTCTAAGAGAACTCAGAGGAACAATTCCAAAAAGAAGAAAACTTGATTGAGCAAACAGACAAAGAAAAAAAATGTAAATAAAATGCAGAAAGGTAGAACAATTAAATGTAACTTGAGTATGGCGTTCCTATGACAACTGTGGCAACGTTTTGCAACAGAAAGAGAAGATTATGGGTGCTAGGGTGTCTATTGGAAGACTTCATTCCAACATCCAAGGGCTAATAAATTGTGTGTTGTGTATAAAATAGTGTATTTTGTAATTTAGTGTGCTAAACAATAGTAAAACACATATAATAAAGTAAATAATATAGTGTATCCTCTCTCATCTCACTCATTAGGGGAATGGAATGGGGACCGATAACGAATTAATCTATTTTACATAGTCTTATATGGGAAATATTGTCCGGCAATTCGACATTACTTCGGCGACGGATTAGTGTCGAATTGCGAGGCACCACTGTATCAGTATTAAACTTAGATGAAATCTAGGATTAATGTACACTGTAAAATAATAAAGTACTTAATACAGATCCTTGAGCAATTCCATCATAATCATAATTTCATCTAGCAGTTTATATTCATCAGAACAGTGTTCCCTTATAATTACAGCGATTTTCCTATTAATCAGATAATTTATAATCCAAATATAAAATGTATTCAATGTGAAATTCATCCAGTAATCTGTTATAGAGGATAGAAATGTCGATACACAGTCAAATATCCAAAAAAAAAGTATGAGAAGCTGATTTGGATTCCATATTATGGTGGATAATTATTAGAAATTCAATTAGGTTCAATGGATTTAAAATTGGATGTTGAGACTGATGGGATGAATTTTTTATATCAAAATTTATGTTTTTAAAAATATTCTATTGAAAATATATATCATACAATTTGTAATAGAAATTGGTCTGTACGATTTAGGAGATTTTTAAAATTTTTTAAAGGTAAATTGTTGTCATTTCCAGCCATTTTTAAAGCAGATAACCATTAGAGGGCATCATCTGAAACAGCAACAAATGAGCAGTTTTTCATTCATACTTTAAACTAGTATGCATGCACTATTCTACAGACTAAAGTAGACATAAAGAGTTTGGTAGACATCAATAATGGAAAGGTACATAATTATAATTTTGCATTCATGAAGCGGATATTCAGGAATACCTCGATTATTGCAGTTAATGTTGCCACGAAAAATACCGCAATAATCGAATCCAATATATTTATCATACAATTTGTAATAGAAATTGGTCTGTAAGATTTAGGAGATTTTTAAAATTTTTTAAAGGTAAATTGTTGTCATTTCCAGCCATTTTTAAAGCAGATAACCATTAGAGGGCATCATCTGAAACAGCAACAAATGAGCAGTTTTTCATTCATACTTTAAGCTAGTATGCATGCACTATTCTACAGACTAAAGTAGACATAAAGAGTTTGGTAGACATCAATAATGGAAAGGTACATAATTATAATTTTGCATTCATGAAGAGGATATACAGGAATACCTCGATTATCGCAGTTAATGTTGCCACGAAAAATACGGTGACTGTTTTGTGATTTTAGCAAGTTTTACAAACACAGGAATACCTCGATTATCGCGGTTATTGTTGCCACGAAAAATACCGTAGGAATACCTTGATTATTGCGGTTATTGTTGCCACGAAAAATACCGCAAATTATCGCGGTTAATGTTGCCACGAAAAATACCGCAATAATCGAATCCTTAATCGGGATAAATAATGCATGTAAAATGGGTGATCACTGCCAAGGAAGTTATTGTTGCCATGAAAAATACCGCAGTAATCGAATCCGCGATAATCGGGATAAATAATGTATGTAAAATGGGTGATCATTGCCAAGACTTTTCCAAATATATTAATTAAATTTTATGTATAAGGTAAAAAAAAAATGTGTTGAGCGTGCTAATACGGTAAAAAAGAAATGTGTTGAATGTTATAATCTTCTAAGTTGATCACTCTACGCTTCTTCTTGATAGTTGTAGCCTTGATATCATCCTTGTTTCCTTTAGCATTCACTGTAGAGGTAAATAAGAAGAGAAATAAATATCCACATGTACTTCAAGTAGAGGTGGATAGTTACTGGTGAATGGTGAGCAAGCACTATAGGATAAAAACGAAGCTCTACTTGGAGAGTGGCGACTCAAACTAAATGCAATTCTGGTTGCATATGTAGTGGGCTACATCACGCGACCGCGATAATTCGAATTTAGAGCGCAATAATTCGAATTTTGGTATCAAATTATAAACCGCGATAAATCAAGAATCGCAATAATCAAAACCGCGATAATCGAGATATTCCTGTAATGAAATTAGTAGGCAGAAACTGATATAATTTCAGAACAAAGACAGCAGCAGAGAGTTAGCCTGCAAAATGATGAGACAAATGTACATATATAATTGCCCTCAATAAACAGGATTTTGAAGACACTTGATAAAATAGCCAAGCATCTCAATTGTAAAATAGCATATAAAAAGTCAACTATGATATTGAAACGACTAAGAAATGATAAGTCCCCCTATCCCCAGATCTAAAAACTGGTGTCAATGTAATTCTGAACATGAATAAGTATAATGAATATGTAAGAGTAATATGTAGATATTCAAAAGAAATTATGTTAAATCTACTATCCATCTTATAAAATCCAAAAAATATAAGAACAAGCACTATTTTAGATAGAAAAAAATTTAATGTTGCAAAAATGGTACACTCTGTAGTACTTTCGGCTTCAACAAGCCCACTTTGACAGGATTACATATATTTATAAGTAAACATTTAAGATAAACCCACTTTTCTACAAAAATTCTAAAAGACATTTTCCTTTAGAATTCTTTTGAAAAAGTTAGTTTATCTTAAGAATTTACCTATAAACATATGTATTCCTACTGAAATGGGCTTGTTGAGGCCAAAAGTACTACAGAGTGTACCATCTTTGCAACATTAAATGTTTTTCCCCACCTAAAATAATGCTTGTTCTTATATTTCTTGGCTTTTAAGAGAAAGGCTACAAGAATATAAAAATGACATTAACAAAGGTAACTTGATGATGATGCTAATCAAAAGATACTATAAACATACTGTAGAAATTAAGTAGGATTGGACCAGGATCATAGAACCATGTAATACTTTGAAAGAAGGGCTGATTAAAGAATTAATATAAATTATAAAGAGAGCACAAGCACAATACAAGAATATAATTAACAACTAGGATTGTGGAAACATTTCTAAAGCATGGTTATATTCATTGAAGAGAACATCACTAATATATAGAAAAAAGCAGTTATACATTAACTTTAATATAAAACTTCTAAGTTTTAAAATAGTAATAATAATATAATATTCAGATTATTAAAAGTTTATAAATGTTTATTATTAGCATTATTAAACCAGACAATATAATTTTTGTAAAAACTATGTTTATAGCAAAATCCTAATATATGGTAAAATATAATTTTCAAACTTTTACGATTTAAAAAAAATATTTGAGAAAATAGTTAATTTTTCATTTGAAATTGAAAAAATAACTATTTTCTCATATTGTTCTATTGCTGATGATATTTGCCAATTGCAATCAAAAATGCTTTGAGAATAAAGTTTTTCACTTTTACTGCTAAAAAGTGCTCTGTTTGAATATTTGTACACATCATCAGAAATCAGTAAGTGAAGTGCAAGTCTTAAAAATTCCCAATATTTAAATCAGATTTATAGAGATCATTCCAGGAGAACTGGATCATATCAGATATTATGACTGACCAATTTGCTTTACTATAGCATTTTATCCTGCCACAAGGGACAAAAGTAAGAATGAAAATAAAACTACCAATATAAAGAGATGATCGGATCGTTGTTGTTGTGTTACAGACAAAACAGCCTTCAATATTTGTAAAAAATAAATCCAAGAAGTTTGCTTACATATAGGGAGAGACTGTTTGAAACAGATTGTATCTATTATATACAAACATATATATATCAATTGCGCAACTAAGTTTCCGGGTTTCACACATGGGTGGCACAAATGGCACATGTAGTAGACATACATGTCTGAAGTTGTTTTTTTTTTTATAGCTCGGACATCTATTAACAATAACCAGTCATAATGCCAACATATATCGCACAATGCAAAAATATTTTTTCTAACAACGAAGATGTCGAGTTTTGTTCCAAATAAACAGCATTTGTGGGAAGTTTTGTTTTTCTGTTTTAACTTGAAAAAAAATGCAGCTGAAGCACGTCGTTTGCTTGAGGAGGCCTACGGCAAACAAGCACCATCAAAAACTACCTGTGAAGATCGGTTTAAACGCTTCAGAAGAGGCAATTTTGACACTAAGGACAAGGAGCACTCCAGAAGACCAAAAACAATTGAGGATGCTGATCTGCAAGCGTTATTGGATGAAGACGATATGCAAACACAAGATCAACTTGCGGAGGCATTGAACATGAATCGACAAGGTATTTCAAAATGTTTACGTGCCGTGGGAAAAATTCAAAAGGAAGGAAAATGGGTGCCGCATGAGTTGACTGAGATACACATGGAAAATTGAAGAACCACTTCCAAAATTTTGCTTTTGCATGCATGAAAGAAAGATTTTCCTGCATCGAATTGTTACTGGCGATGAGAAGTGGATATATTTCGAGAATCCCAAACGCAAAAAATCGTGGCTTTCACTTGGCAAAGCATCAACATCGACGGCACGGCCAAATCGCTTCGGAAAAAAGACAATGCTCTGCATTTGGTGGGATCAGAAAGGAATCATGTACTATGAGCTGCTGAAACTGGACAAAACCTGTATTTTATAAGTATATAGATAAATAAAATTTTACTATTACACTAGTAATAATAATGTTACTATTCATTTATCATTGAAAAACTTAATTATACATATGAAATGAAATAAAAGTTGACAAAGATAATAACTGACTTGTCTTTTAAATATGTAAAAACTTTTTCTAAACATTTCTCATAGGAAGTGGTAAAAATGCTTCTCATAGTAGCTGCACTATTGAAAGATTAAGTTTTGATAAAAGAGGAAAAAATTGTCTCAGAATTATAATTCAGTCAATTATACCTCAGAATTATAATTTAGTCAGATGTATAAATATGTTAAATGAAATCAATTATAATCCATGATTTATAAGAAAAATATACTGACTGAATTGGATAAAGCTATGAAACAGAAATATGAGCACTTTTTCCCAATTTCATTATTTATCATATATACAGGGTGTGCCAGCTAAATCCGGACAAATTTCAAATTGAATTTCCTGCCATATTTGACGTTAGCGCTACAATGCTGCTGACGTTTTAGTAAGCCAGACAGACGATGCGTTTGAGGATAAGTACAAAATAGCTGATCAGTTAAGATCGAGTGCAGAATATAATCGGAAAGCAGCGATAATCGAAGGCCTTCGCGCTGGACGTTCACCTTCCGAAATAATTCGGTTCTTTAACTATCCAAGATCGACAGTTTATGATGTTGCTGCTAGATATGCGGCTTCAGAGAAGTCTGAAGAAGGTTCTGCCAACCCGGCAAGAAAGAGCCATTCCAGGGGAAGATCGTCAAGGACACCGGAAGTTGTCCAAAGGGCTCAAGAGCTCATCTCAGAGGACCCAGGGCAATCTCTCAGGCAGTTGGCAAAAACATTGGGTGTGAGTGAGACCACAATGCGTCGAATTGCGGAAGAGGACCTACGGTACAAGTCCTACGTCATAAAAGTACGACAGATGCTGTCTGATGCCGCTAAAACAAAGAGCGCAACTTGCTTCTGTGTTCAATGAAGAATGAAGCTGCAGGACGCATCAGATTTTTTTCTGATGAGAAAATTTTTACTGTTGATGCCAAAGTAAACCGGAGAAATGACCGTTGGCTTGCCTATGACCTTGAAGATGTCCCCGTAATAGCTAGGACGAAGTTTCCGGCCAGTGTTCACGTCCTAGCTGTTGTTTCCGGTGAAGGTGATGTCATGCCGCCGCACGTCTTTGGAAAGGGGGAAACCGTAACAAAAAAGATTTACTTGCATGTTCTTACAACAATAGTGAAACCTTGGATGGAAACTGTGACTTCTGGGAGACCCTGCATCTTCTAGCAGGACCGCGTGCCTGCCCACATCAGTCTTTTAGTGCAAAACTGGTTGTCAGACAACATGGATACGTTTTGGTCTAAAGAATTCTGCCTCCTAACAGTCCAGATTTGAATCCTTTGGACTACTACGTATGGAGCGTTGTTGAAAGGGTCTCTAATAGGTCGAGACATCCTAATGTGGCATCTCTCCAGGCCGCTATTGAGGCAGCGTTTTCGAACTTGAACAAGCAGGCATTGCGCAGGGCATGTCATCGTTTCCGGTCGAGGATCGAGTCAGTAATTGAGGCAGAAGGGAATTACATCGAGTAATTTTAATCTAAAGGGATCCAAAATTAATGTGCAAATGATAATTTTGATAATTTTATTCTTTTTGTTAAATAAAATTTTGTTTAATTAAATTGTTTATTTTGTCCGGATTTAGCTGGCGCACACTGTACATGAGCTTATTAGGTTAATTTTATTTAAAAAACTAGACCAAGTCTGGACTGGATACCTGAAAACTGGAGGTAGAGACTTTGAATAGAATTTAGATCCTCCAAAATAGTGAAAACTTTAGCTTTTTTTGATAAAATCTAGCTTTTATCATATAGCAATCTGGATAAGTTATGTGCTTATTTTTTAATATATTGTATACACTCATGTATAAGCTGACCTCTCTACTTCCCTATTATTACTCCCTTTTTGTATTTTTATGTCACAAAGCTAGAAAATAAAAAAATAAACAATTAAATATATTAAATTATAAGCAGAAATATGAATGCCTGCCATTTAATGAAATTAACATAAAATAGAATTCTAGTTTAATGTTAATTTTAAACAACAGGTATGCATGATTTTGCATGTAATTTTATATATTTAATTGTTTATTTTTATTTATAATTGCTCTGGTGAGGTAGTTTTATCCCTTTTGAAGCTTTTACTGTACTTTAATAAGGTAATCTGCTGTTATTAGGTGAATTTTCATCATATGTTTTAAAAATTTGCATTAATGATGCAAAATTATTGGGGGAAATAAGATACTCTATTACGAAAAAAATTGACACAGATTTCCTGTAGCATATGAAATAATCTCTCTCAAATTTCTTCAATTGTTTATATAGCTGATGGATATGTCATAGGGGCATCTACTTAACATAATGAAACAACAAAACTGGTCAGATACAAGGTGGAATCAGTAAGTTACAAGCACGTGTTGGTGCCTGAAATGTCAGGCATGGACATGCTGATTGTATATGTAAAAGGGCAACTCTCAATCTATAGAAGGAAATTATTCAAAATCTGGATAGGTGATGCAACAACATGGCGATCACATTGGAAGAATGTACGATCATAAAATCAAAGAGCAGCAGTCTGTTGTGCAGTTTTTGTGGGTGAAAGGTGTGAAGGATAGTCACAAAGAACCTATATCTGTTTATGGGCAGCCCACATTATTGAGACAAGCACTGCACAATTGGATAGAGAAGTTCACCAATGAGTGCATGGAAGTCATTGATGAAGATTTATAAAGCTGGCCTGTGGAGATTGTGACAACCACAGTTGGTGGAATGCATTGAAGTGATGATTTGCATTGATAAGAGAATCACCATTAATACAGTGATAAGTAAGTGCTCACACAGTTTGGTCTACAGCATCATACAACATCGTCTGAAGTCCCATAAAATGTATGCATATTGGGTGCCAAAATAACTGTCAGAGAAACAAAAACTGGAACACATGATCCTGTCTTTGCAGCATCTGCCTTAATATGGTACAGAGGGACAGAATATGCTGATCTGGATTGTCATGGGTGCATCACTATCAACCTGTATCCAAGCAGGCTTCCATGCTCTGAAAAAATTTCAGTTGCCAATGGTCAAGAAGTTCAAGATGACACTCTTGGTGGTAAGATCATATTAGCTGTTTTTTGAGGTGCATAAGAGATTCTGCTGGCCCATTTCCAACTAAGGAACCAACGTCAATGCCATCTCATACTGTGAGGTATTAGACAAATTCCATTATGCTATTCACTAGAACATCTGGGCCTGCTATCCACAATGTCTTCCTCCATTGTGACAATGCCAGACCATGTACGGTCCAACTGATATTGGCAGAGATGTAGAAACTGTGGTGGGGATGCTAGATATCCATTCTATAGTCCAAAGGTTGCATACAGTGACTTCCATCTGTTTGTTTCCCTGAAAACAAATTGATAGAGAGATCAAACAAGAGATGTGCCTGTGGTTACAACAACAGCCAAAACAGTTCTATGCTACAGGATTCCAAGGATTTATATAGTGCTGGGACAAATGTGCAAATATAGGGAGATTATGTAGAAAAATGAAGGGTGGTACCACACAAAACATCTCTTCTGGTTCCCATGATATCAACTTTTGTTACTTACTTACTAACTCTCCTTCGTATATCTGTTCTTACAAATGGAATTCCTTATACTGGTCCTAGATTTGTCCTCATGCATTCTTAAAATGTCCTGTGTTTTCAATGGTGATGAAATTTTAATAATTTGTATTTCTAGATGAAAGGCATTTATATAACAAGTTTTGCAGTTCTCACTCTAATTTTTAGGGATATATTATGTTTTTTGCAACAGAGGATATTAATGAAAATTAGAATTTTTATATGTATAGGGTTGTTCAGAAAGTAATTTCATTTTTTTTTCATGAAAATGAATGGCAATTTTTTTATAGTATATAAATATTTTATTTAATTATATATTGATCATTTTTTTATAGTATATAAATATTTTATTTAATTATATATTGACCATTTGTCCATACATTTCGCCATCTTTCTGGTAGTAATGTGATTCTACGCTCGTAGAATTTCTGTTCTTTGCATGCAAAAAACTGAACCAAGTAATTTTTGACATGTTCATTTCAACTAAATGTTTTGCCATCTAAAGAATTCTTTAAAGTCTGGAACAAATAATATTCAAAAGGTGCCAAATCTGGCAAACATGGTGGGTGTGGTAGCACATCCCATCCAAGCTGTAACAGCTTCTGGTGAGTTATCAAACTTGTATGAAGTCTGGCATTATCATGGTGAAACACTACGCCTTTTCTGTTAATCAATTCTGGCCTCTTCTGTTTTATGGAATCACTCAATTTGTCTAATTGGTGGCAATACACTTCCAAATTAATTATGGGATTGTCTGGTAAAAGCTCAAAACAAAATTTTCTTAAAATCCCACTAAACAAAGAGCATCACTTTTTTGATGAATATTGGGTTTTGGAGTACTTTGAGCCAGCTCATCTCTTCTGCTCCATGATTGCGTTCAACATTGTTATAAACAATCCATTTTTCATCACCAGTTACGATTCACTTCAGAAATGGATCATTTTCTTGACATTTGAGCAGTAAATCACAGATGTCAATGCGACGGAGCAAATCTCTTTTTTGAGAATGTGTGGAACCCAAATATCGAGCTTTGAAATGAAACCAAGTCATTTCATATAGTCAGAAACAGTCAAATTTCTCACAGCAATTTCTTGTGTTGTTATTTGGTGATTTGCTTCAACTATGCCTTTATTTTGTCATCATCAGCTTCAATTGACTTTCCAACATGTAATGTATCTTTAATATCAAAATTGCCAAAACAAAATTTTGCAAACCAGTTTTGGCACTAGCATTCTGTTAACACATCTCCATAATACATTTCACATAACTTTTTTTTTTGCTTGAACAGCATTCTTATCTTTTCGGTAATAAAAAAGCAAAATATGCTGAAAATGCTCCTTTTTGTTTTCCATTTTTGATACAACATAAAAAAACAACTGCACAGAATCAAAAAAAAAAAATTTTTTTTATAAATATACCTTGAAATGTCAGCTGTCAAAATTTATAATGGAATATGGCTTAGAATAAAATTGGCGAGTAAAAATACAACTAACACTACTTATGGGAAAAAACAAAATTACTTTCTGAACAACTCAATATAACTGATGATAACTTCAAAAAGCCATTTTTAATCTATCACTTTTGTTAAAATTCTATTTGATTGATTGATTTGATTTAATATTCTGGAAATAATTTTTTTTATTTTAAAATTTATTTTTATTTATTTTGATTTCCATATCATATATATATAAAAAAACATAAAATATTAAAACTATCTAAATGAGTTTTTTATAAAATAGCTGTACATATATTGCTGTTTATCTTCCTGTAGCCATAAATAACTTGACTTTGAAGTACTATCTATTACTTTCAGGTCATGGTTTTAACTGTATATGAATGCACAAATATAGTTAATATTTATTATTGTATTTTTATAATGTGAATTAAAAGTGCTTTTCTGATACAATAGACCTGAAACTTAGAAAGCAAATGGAGGTGGATTTGTTGTTTTCTCTCAATTGCCCACAGAGTACAGCTCTGTAATGTTTATGTTAATTACTTTTCTTGTTCTATTTATTAAATTTAATGTAAAAAATAATATATAGACTTGTCAGATGAAAAATAAACAATTGAAGAGTGTGATCCCAAAACACGTTCAGTCCATTTTGGTCATTTTTTTATTTGATGCAAATATATACTCCTATCAAAGTCATCTATCTTATTAAAGGCTGGTTTGTTCCCAAAATCGTGCTAATAGATGTAACGGGACACTTGAACTCTGCTTTGCTTTTGAAAACTTGCTCAGCCCAGAGAACATTAACAATGAAAATTCGCTCAGTCCTTTGCGCATGTGTAGAGCATTTTCCTAATCCTGCCAGCAAGATGGTAAAAAACAAACTGCTATTACTGTTGGCAATAAATTTGTTGTGGGAATTTTTTTTGTGTCTATTAAAGGTAAAATTGCTATATTAGTTATTAGTTTTCATGCTAGCAAGCTCTTGAAATGAAATCATAACATTAAAAGTTTAAGTTTCTTGGGACTTTTTTATCTATCGTTAAAAGGAAAGATATTTTTTCTGAATCTTTAAAATTCCTAAACTCAGCACTACAAGCAAGTATTTTAATAGTTCGGGACTTTTTTATCTATCGTTAAAAGGAAAGTTATTTTTTCTGAATCTTTAAAATTCCTAAACTCAGCACTACAAGCAAGTATTTTAATAGTTTTATTCTTGTAAAACGTTTTCGGACTATCTTTAGTCCCTCTTCAGTACATTCAAATTTTTACAGGAAGATATTCTAAACAGAATTCTGTTTAGAAACAGATATCTGGTAGTAGATAATCATTCACATAAGAAATACTTTCTCAATTCATATTTTTCTTCTCCTGAAAATTAACAAAAATGGACTGAACATGTTTTGGGATCACTCTCTTCAATTATTGATTAATAAAATGGCAGATGCCATAATTCAGTAAAATGTGTACAAATCATATACTAAATTTCTTTTAAATACTTAAACTATTTTTCTGTTTTAATAAAGATTAATGATTTTATAAAAAGAAAACAAATATGAAACGTATGAAAATTACATAGGCTACACGGCCAGAAACATCAGCAAAAGAATAGCGAAACATAAAAGAGATGTTATGGAAGCCAAGTATAATACGGCACTAGCCAGCTGAACAGTCAGCCACCATGTAGATGTATTATGGGATGACACATGCATCGTAAAACAAGTAGAACCGGAAAAGGGAAAGATAGCGGAAATGACGAAAATATATGAAACAAAGAAGAAGGGACAATGTGTAATAAACCAATTAGACCCGACACTTATCAATAGCACACAGAAATGGTGCGAGAAAAACAAAAATTTAACAATAGACAATAACATACATTAGAGACATATAAAACTTACAATATAACGAACATTTAGACTTATTATTTTTTATTTATTTATTTTTATTCTGCTTATTTTATTTCTATCTTATCTATGTTTTTATTAACAGTAGTAATTTAAATTAAAAAAAAACAATTATATTAAATAATTTATTACTAACACATTATATACTATTAATAAATAATAATTCTAGACACTGTCATCCTCTAAGCACTGCTAATCTTAACTTTTATATATATGTAATTGTTAACAATATAATCAAAAATATTTTCATATTAATTGTCAAAAATAATAGACAAACGTCTATTATTTTTGAATTTAAATCAAATTATAGAATTCACGTTGTTCTATTGGAATTCTTAACTGGTATTAATTTTTACATAGTATATGTATATATTGATAGTATAGATACAGCTGATGAGGGTCGGATAGACTGTGACTGTATAATAACTACAATAAAGACGTTTATATCCTACCTAAGTGCTAGAAAAAAGAATTTATCATTTAAAGATAGCATAATTTTGAACATTAATAAAAAGAAAATAAACCCTATAGAGAAATAAATTCTTTTGCAAGGCCAAATATTTCAATATTTCAAAATTTTTACAGGATCATAGAAAACAAAAAAAGAAAACATCCTAAAAATTAAATTAGATATCTTAAAAAATAAAGAAAATATAACAATTTATATAAACATTTAAATTTTTAAAAAATTTCTGAATATTAGTTTCATTTAGAAAAGTCAAAACTGCAAGTGTTAAAAATTGGTAAAACATTGAAAATGTACTTAAGCCAACCACCAATCTTCAGTGTTAGAAAAATATGACATTCATTAAAAATAGAGATAATGTTTTTTATTATTTAAAAAGTTTTTCAAATCTATTCTCTGTTAGAATAAATATTTAGATTTATAACATCAAAACATCACGACACAATCTAAGAAACAGCTGGATAGAGAGTAAGATGCCATTATGCCACATCATGTCTGGTTGCATTTTTCAACAATATGGTTTTATTGAAGTATTTGTTTAGCAGAAAATATAAAAAAAAATAATAATAATATTAAAAGTTTCCATTATTTCTGAATTTCAACAAAAATATTTAACAAAAAATCAAACTAATATACTCAACAGAAATTTTGCTGGAACTGATGAGACACAAAAGCTGATCAGTACTTTACACAATTGCCTGAAGTACAAAACTGATGTTTGAAATTAGCTGCAGTGGTTAGAATTATTAGAAAATATATAAACTGTCAATCATAAACATTGAGGATTACTATTTTTCATTTAATATTAACTAATGATATGTATAATGGCAGCTACCATGTTTACACGCTAAAAAAAGCTCTCTCTGTACATTTCCAATCTTACCTACAAAGTACCCTTTTATATTAATATTTTTGAATATATATAAATATAAACACAGTATTTTTAATAATATTCATGAATAAATATGGTAGATTCAATCTTTCATTTGATGCATTACTAGCACAAAAAGGACACAATGCAATCACTTTATATCTTTTTCAATTATATTTGTGCAATATCTGATACAGTATCTAAATACCTACAAAAATACAAATTTATGTACAGTCATTTTTATCATTTTAATAATTAACCTATTTCTATAAAAATAGGTTAACTATTTCAAATATAATATATCTGAAATCAAAATATTGAAACAAACTTCAAATGAACATTTAGATAACTGCAAAGTGCAGGTAATTCCAATTATATCCTCGATTACAAATAAATTAGCATAAGAATTACAGAGTCAAATTTTGCATTATATTTATGCTAATAATAATAACTGTAATTTTATTTAATTTGATTTTGTGTTATTTTATGTACATACTTTTAATTTTGATTTTTCTTTGATAGAAATTTTGAAATTTCTCTATATGAGGGATATTTGTTTATATTCATTTGAAGTTGCTAAGAATCATTAACTAGAGAACTGCAATAATTTATAACTCTGTTGGATTAGGAAAAATGTTTATATTGTACATTATGTTAAAAATCTCAAAAATCATAAATTTGTTATTTGGTTATTAAGGATCATATGTGAAATGATTGAAAAACCTGTAGAGAAGTGTTAATATTAATTTTAAAAATTAATTTATAGTATAGAGGTAACAATGTAAAAATATATAAAAATGGAGATAATTAGATAAGCTAAAAATTTACAAAAAACAAACAACAAAATGATATAATTAATGTGCATGAAATCTGTACAGAAATGTTTCTTAAAATTAAAAATAAAAAGATATTAGTGTAAAAATGTATAAAATAAATTTAAGATAAGTAAACTAAAATTTATAAAAATAAAAAATAAAATCACATAGCTAATGTGAACAACATAGTATTATTCACTCCATACTAGTACAAAAATGAACAGCAATAAAACAACACTGGAGGAAAAAGACTTGCTATACTTTAAATAAAAAATATTTTGGTGGATGTATGTGCGTATATGGCCACTTTCAAGTAACTAAGTGTTATACGAAAAGTCGTAATGTATGTAACCACATAGATGTGCTGACAACACTTTAAGGACAAAAGCCAAATACTAAAAGTATTAACAGGATCATTATTGTTGATAACATAAATGGTTTGGTGCAGTTGTGATATTAAGGGATTCTGCTAAGAGTCCCATATCTTTCTCCTGTTGCTTTGTATTATTTTAGCCCCTAGCCAGTTTGTAATGCTCTCATCCCTAGTGATTTGTTAGTCCTATCCTTTATGACATCTGCTGGTGTTTCTGATTCAGGTGTCGGGGTTACATTTAGTGTATATATACACTTCTTCCTTTTAAAGCTATTGTTTCTAATGGAGATTTGGTATATGCCTGACTTCATATTGAGTTTAATTGGTGGCTTGTCATTTTCATGTTCGAAAACATTTTTTTTTTTTTTTTATATGTATTAAAATACTTTTTATGCCTAATGCTGGACTGTTTTTGTATTTATATTAATAATCTATTATATTATAATTTTATAGAGAAATAATACAGATCTTATATAAATTTTTCTTAAAATTCTTCAAATCAGATTTTTATAATAATTATTTTATTTCAAAACCAATGTATTTTAATAATAAATAAACTATTTGTATTTTATTTTTAGATTCAAATAATATTATTCCGCAAGGTCAGGGTGGCTGTCCAACTCCAGGTTGTAAGGGTATTGGCCATATTAAAGGGCCAAAATATACAAGTCATCATAGGTGAATAATTTTTATAATTTTTATACATTTATCAAAATTTTTGTATTAAAAAAAATATTTATTTTAAAAGCATAATTTTCTGATTTATATAATGTATTTATATAAGGTCTTTTTTCTACTTCATGATTTAATTAAGTATATTAAATTGAATAATGTCAGTGGTCCAAATGATATTAAAAAGTTTTTTTTTATGATCAAAAGATAAACATTTAACTATAAAAACTAAGTTGTTTGATTTTACATGCATTGGTTTGATTAGTTGATTTAAGTATACATTTTAGTTTGGTTTGTTGTTATTAATAATCTTTCATATTTTCAGTTGAGTTTGGAAATGAACATTCTTTGTGTTGTTTTACAACAGTATATAATTCACTACTAATAGATGTACAGTTAGTATAATAATTATTTATTACTATTCCATAGTAAATATATAATTTATTTTTGATTTAAAAAATTTGTTTATGAGCAGATTTTAAGCTGTCTTCAGTGTCTTATAAAAAATTCTTTTGTGTAGAGACATGTAACACCTGATGAAATCATAGTGCATATTAAATGACAAAGATTTGATATATATATATTTATGAACAAAAATAATTATATAAAGAGGATAAATAAAATAAACGATAAACATCATATCACCAGATCACCATGTGAGAGGACTTTAGTTCTCAATCATCTAAAATAATTGTATACAAGAAAAACAACACCATAAAGATCATATTGTGTGCAGCTATTGCAATAAAATTAAGCCATAGAAAAACATATATATCAGTGTTTATGTAAGGAAATGAAAAATGTGTAAGTGCATAGTCTCTGACATCATTATCCGGGGATAGGTCAATTGAAGTTGAATATTTGACCTGTGAAAAACATTCTTTGATAGACAGCAATAAAACAACACTGGAGGAAAATGACCTGCTTTGTAAACTTGTAAAAAATACTTTACTTTTAATTGTTTCTATACTTGATAAAAAATATTTTACAAAATATAGCAGTCTCACTCGCCAAAGGAGTTAATCACCTCGAAACTTGATTGCCTTAGAAATGAAAAAAAGGGATAGAGTTGGTTTTCATACACAAAAGAGACAGAGAGAGAGACCATCATGAAGATTAATTATAAATTACAGTTACAAATTACACAATTTCATACAATTCAATTTTTTTTTTTTAAATTATATTATGTGTGTTTTGTACAAAAAACAGATTAAAGCAGCTATCAAAATTTAACTCCACAGATGTTGGATAGAAATAGGTTAAAATTAAAAATTGGGTAAATATATTCTATTACCTATGGAAATTTAATCATTCCAATATACTTATGTGAGCAGTTATAATTAACTTAATTAATAGTGATACATGAAAGAAAACTCAAATAAAAAGAAAGATTGTCAACTGCTATTATTTATTTATTTAACTCCATTATACATAAACAATGCAGATGGTCCTCATTACATAAGACCATGAAAAAGACAAAGAGAAATATACATTAAAATATATATAAAAATATAGAAAACAGAGTAATCATAATAGATAAGTTAAAATTTATGGTTAAATGTTTTGGCAACATGAATATGAAATGATCTGTCACATTTAGTTATTTTGAATTTATTTATGTAAATAAAATTTATAGTTCTGACAAACTATGAAATATTAAAAAGAACCAAATATTTCAAGTCAAATATCCCTAGTAACTAAATTTGGAGCTAAACTGTAATTTAATAATTATTTATTAATCAAGGCTATGATGCCACCATCTGTTGAATTAATAATTAATTAATTTAAATTTAGGTTATTAACTCAACAGATGGTGGCACCATAGCCTTGATTAATAAATAAATATTTAATTATAGTTAGCTCCAAATTTGGTCACTAGAGATATTTGGCTTGAAAAATTTGGTTAGGTCTATATTTCCCCTAGTAAGTTTTATTAATATATATATATACCAGGTGTTTTTCTTGAAACCGAACACACTGATTTTTGGCATGGAGCCACCATCATGAAAGGGAGAAAGAATGACTCCAAAAGTGGACATCTTTGATTCCAGATTTCACATACATAGAGTGAGTAGTTCTGACTTCAGCAAGGCAAGACGTTTGTTTGCATAGAATAAAGTAATTTTCTTGGAATTAATATATCCTGCTAATTGGCTAGATGTATTTATAAACTATGCATCCTGTATAGTTTTTAAAATTTTTATTTTGCTCTTAGTAATGAAAAAGTTGCCAACTCCTGATTTATATTTTCATATTTTAATAAAAAAATTGAAAGAATAAGATAATGATCTGTGTTAGGAATAAATATAGCCAATAACACAGATGGTGTAAAGACATAACAGGAACATGGCACAATTGAGCCAGTGAATCTCACAATCTTGTGAAAATTTTTCAATTTCTAGTTGCCTTGTGTATAAGCCTACTTACTCCCTCTTCTTCAAAATTTTTTCCCAAAAAATTTCTTGGCTTATATATGAGTATATATGGTAATTATTTTGATGTTATATCTTTGAGTGACACTAGTACTGTATAGGCTATGCTCTGATATATATACATTTCAACTTACACAGGGTTTCAATGAACATTTCATTTATGTTGGTCGGGATTTCCTGTATTATTTAACAACTTTTTAAAAGAAGCTATGAACTTATTTTAGGAACCAGATGCCAGTTTTTATTCAAAATCTACATTACTTTAACAAAGAAATTAAATGTTATATTTTAAAGTTTTTTCATTATTTTTACTTCATGAAAGAATGAATGACAAAATAACTTACTTCTTCATTGCTGTCTGTTGATACCACAGGCACACCAAATCTTTCTTTTCTTTTCAAAATTCGAGTTTTTTCTTCAATCTTGTTAAAAAAAAAGAAATTGCCCAATACAATAAATATATATTCATTGTAATTTTAATTAACTTTTTTATTAAATAAAAATCAGTAATATATGAATAAAAAATAAAAAATAATAAAAAACAAAAAAAAATAGCTAATGCAAAACTAAGTAATATTTACCATTTCTATTGCAAATTGTTTGTTTCCTATACAAATCATGCAGATTGTATTTCTTCTTATCCAAGAAAATAACTGAATTCTACTGCTCAGGGATCCATTTGATATGTTCCTTTTTCATTTTTTGTCAGAAGAGGTTTCTGCTTCTGATGACAGGCTGCAAGTCATTTTGGAAGAGGTGTTTTCTTACGTTCTGCACTAGCTACTACTCCTGTATGCTCTTTCTATTCTTTTTTCAACTCAGGAGAGAGCATACAGGAATGGTAACAAGTACAGAAACAGTCAGAATTACCTCTTCCAAATTAAACTTGTAACCTGACATCTTAAAAAAGAAGCCTTTCCTCACTAAAAAAAAAATGAAAAAACTTGATTGAACTGGTGTTAGGAGTATGTTAAATGGAGCTCTGAGAAGTTGGAAGTCAGTTATTTCTTGGATGAGCAGAAAAATCTGCAAAGTTCAGATAGGAAACAAATGATTTGCCATATATGTGGCAAATATTTAGTTAAAACTAACTAGCCTTAACTATCATTAAATATCTTTTATTTATATTTCTAATTGTGATGATAATCATTAATGCAACATACATCACAAGAAAGCATTAAAAACATGAAATTCTCAGGTGATGCATTCTTTGAATACCAGTGTAATATTATTAATAATACAGATTACTATAATTCAGTGGTTCTCAATCTTTTTTTTGTTAAGGAACATATTTTAATATTTTAAAATTTGGCAGCATACCTAAATATTTTAAATAATAATTTAGATTTAACAATGAATTTTATTAACAGATTATTGTATTTATTCTTATTTATTACATTTAGATTACAGACATACTCATATACAGGATCATTAAATGGCGGCCCTTATTAAGTTATACCGTCACCTGAAGATTTTGTCTTTCTAGAGAAACTATATTTTTAATTTAATTTTTATTCCTTAATTTTTAAATTATAAATAACAACAAAAACTTTTAGCTGTTGCAGAAATTCAAGGGTTAGCTTTTTCTAACGATACATTATTTATAGGAATCGGTACAGTGGTTCGACTGGAAAAGGGATATTCAGCCAACCACGTTTCACAATATATATGATTCATACAATTACATGCATACAATTCTTATACACATACAATTCATTCTTGATTTTACGTGGCACACCGTCAAAGGCTTGGCGGCACACTAGTGTGCTACTGCACAGTGGTTGAGAACCACTGCTATAATTAATATCAAGTTATCTGTATTAAAATAACAATAACAAGAAATAAAGCACTTTTAGCAGAAAAATGAAAATTAATGGAACATTTTTGATCTGCCCAAAAAGATCTTTGAATGGATCCAAAAAAATTCATTGTTTAATTTAACTTTCATTTTTCTACTGAAAGTGCTTCATTTCTTTTTATTGTTATTTTGATAGTATAGCAGAAGTTATAAATACTCTTTGTTATATCTATTTCATATTTTAATTAAAATGACTGGCAGATTAAGATAAGCAAAGCTATACACCTTCATTTAAATCAAAGATAAAACAATCAACAAACTTAAACTAGGTAGAAATTCATTTATTAATGGCAAAACCAAACATGTATTAACAGCATTGTGAGAATGTTAGATTGCTGGATAATGGAACACAAAAGAGACAGTAAATGCCAATTTATCAACAATCTAGTAAAGAGGTTTTATGAATTGTCAATAAATATTCACTGGACCAAAGCAAAATTACTTATTGATGTATAACATATAGAAAAGCTTAAAATAAGATGGTAGATTTCATTCAGCTATTAAAATGTTAGAAAAATAATTATGTTAATAATGAGAACTATATTCTTCATTTTGTCTTCTTTAGTAAGGATGTAATCTTCATCTTTCAGCCACCTAAGGGTTTTCTTAATATCAGAGGTATCTTGTGCTACGTCAGCTATTTTGCTTAGCTAGAAATAGTTCAAGCAAAATAGCTGACGTAGCACAAGATACCTCTGGTATTAAGAAAACTCTAAGGTGGCTGAAAGATGAAGATTACATCCTTACTAGAGAAGACAAAACGAAGAAAATAGTTCTCATGAAAAAAGATAGCTACGATGAATTTCTACATATGTTATTAATGATGTCATCCTGGAGATGATCCCAACATCTTGGCTTATATCATTAGATAACAAATCATAGTGAACTTAACTAGTGGATTTTTAACCAACTATTCCTAATCCAGTCAAATTCTATCCATAGTGAACTATTTTAGAATTAAACTGCCAAATTAATGATTATTTAATAATTATGCTACACTACCACCATCTATTGGATTGATGATAAATTAATTGAATTTAGGCTAATGTGGCACCATCTGTTATAATTATAACTTAACTATTAAATAACAGATGGTGCCATCTTAGCCTAAATTTAATTAATTAATCATTAATCCAATAGATGGTGGCACTGTAGCATAATTATTAAATAATCATTAATTTGATAGTTTAATTCTAAATTGGTTCACTAGAAGTAGAATTTGGCTGGATTAGAATTATTATTAGAGAACCCTAGAGGTTCTCATAGCTCAATAGAATAAATTTAATCCATATAAATTTTTAATATTACTTAATTATAATTGATATATTATATTCTCTTATATAATGAATTTGTTGTAACTTATATAAAGAAAATAATAAGAAAAAATAAAAGATGAAACATTTATTATATTTAAATCCTATACTAATCAGCCATATTTAATCCCTTGATTTTTAACGGATTTTTAATGATCAAATAAAATGGTATCTCAATTGAAAATTTTCGTTTTTATGATTATTTATAGAATAGTGAAGTTCGTGGTCCGAGTTTGTTTCCGTTCCTCGATATAGTTCAATATTGAATACACTCCTACACTCCTCTACAGACTTTTTACTTCAATTATTTACAACACAAAAAAGAGTGACTCCACTCGTGATAAAAAGCAGACAAAACAGTTCACAGTTTATTTTTATCACATGCTCTCCCCTCTCGAGTTTGAATTAAAAAAAGGGAGACAAAGCGACCCCTCCCTAAATTGGTCTAATTACCACACCCTACTAACTGATGCCATTTACTTCCTGCAGCCTTCCACCAGGGAAATCCAGATGTCCACGAAAGTATCTCGCACTCCATGCTCACAACACATTCTCTGTAATGATTGCTTGACGACGGATCTGAACAATTGGTCTCAACGACAGATCTGGTGAAAAATCATTCCGTGTGTGGAGTCCTACAATCGGTCTGACAATTCAGCAGTTTTACGACAGATCTGAGGATAGATCGCACCGTGTATGCGAATTGTCAGATGATTACAGATCGGAAATGATCCATCATTGCAACTGATATGACAACAAATCGCACCGTGTGTGGGAACATACAATCGGTCTGACGAACCTGAAATTTGGCGACCGATCTGAAGACAAATTGCTCCGTGTGTGGCGGCCTTTACTGTGTTCCAACGTCGGGGTGGTGGTGGAGGAAGTTGGCCATCTTGCTTTTTTGTTTCTGCAGACTGTGTTTTTTCTTGTTTGGTTATAGTTTAAATCTAACAGTTGAAGTTATAATGTTATAGTAATAAGTTAAGAATGTTTTATAAAAGAATAAGTTTATGTTAAATTTGAAAGTTGTAGTAAAATTTGAAATTTTGTTTAAAAATGTAAATGCTTGATTGGATAAAAAGTTACCCGGCACTAGAGGGAATGAATTCCCGTCCTGACTCGCGAGCTCGAGGATCGTACTGTTGTTGGTGTGCTCGTCATTTGGAGCTGTGCTTATGTTATATTTAAGACTGTATTTATGTTGGATTTTAAAGAAGGAATAGTACTGGACAGGGTAAGTGTAAAACTAACTTTTTTATAATAATAAAAAAGTTAGTTTTACACTTAATCAAACCAATACTAAAGTTGGTTTGATTAAGGGAGTTGTTCTGTAATGCTCTTTGTTTCACATTAGATTGGTTGGAGCGTAATGAACTACATCTCGACCTTAAAATTTGGTCATCTAGGAAGAAAACAACAGAGAGGGGTCAGGTCACACCTAAGGGAGGATCCGGGTCTCCGGGCCCGGCCCGTTGAACCCCATCCTTCAACCAAGGATCCGGGTATTGGCCCAGACCTTCCAAATGTTTTCTGGGAAGTTTATATAATACTATAAAAATAAAATTTTCTTTTATAAAAATATAAAAATTTATTTTATTGTATACATTTATATGCATAAATAAATACAAAATAAATGGTATGTTTATATTAAAGAATGTGCAAATACATTATATTAATGCTCATAGCCAATTATAAACTTTTTAAACATTTAGTATAAATAATAATGCATTTACAATATTTTTGAACAGTAAATGTCTTAGGAAATTTTTTATATTTCATACGAAAATTTTTAAAAAATAAAAATCAGATATAACTGCACTGAAATAGGTCAAAAACAAATACTAAACAGTAGCTGCCATACAGGCATAACATTTTAGTTCAGCTACCAACCTCTCTAAGATGTGACACTCCTACTGGACGATATATTTTAATATTGCTTTATGACACTTATATCCAGCTTTGATCCTGATAGAGAATAAGGATTTCCAAATAGAAGAACAGAGCATTTGAAGATTACATGAACATATGATTGATATACAGAAAAATACAAAAAACAGCTCTCTAACAGAGAACTTTATGTGGTAGAGAAGTTAAATAGCAAAATGCAAGACTATTAAAGATAGTGGAAGATCCTATACAAGGAAAAATTGTCAAAATCTTCACAATTTATAAAAAAGCACAATTATTATTAATAAAATACATTCCTACAAGATAAGTATGGCTTTGAAATGGGCAAAAAACACAAACTGCATTTAATTAAACAAAATGACACTGTTTTAATTATAATACAGTGAAAACTGACTTCATGACCACCTGTATAAGACGACCACGATTTTATGGGAACCAAATTTTTTCCCATAGAAATAATGCTATTTGACTCCTCCATAAGACGATCACCTCCCTAACACAACCACGACCATCATTTTTATAGACCAAACATAAAGTGAAACTGTATGATGACCATAATTTTTTAACATCACTACTAATTGACTATCTTTATTGCTTATATCAGTACAGGTTTCTTTTAAACTTAAATTTCATTTAAGCCAAACTACTACAATTGACTTTCTTTTAAACTTAAACTTCATTTAAGCCAAACAACTACAACTGAAAAAATTATACTGTACAAATATTTCCCCATCATTCATACAACAAGAATGATGTAGAGCACTGAAATTATGAAATCATTCTGTCATTTCTACTTTAATGCAAAATCTTTTTAGTATGCACATTCCTTAGGTTTGTATCTCTGATATGGTAATTAAATTTTGTATTAAAAATGTTAAAAAATCATAACTTGAAGGCTTATGGGAAGTGATATAGGAAAAACAGGGAAAGTGAATATTCGGATGTTTGTATTCTACACAAGTGTATTAATCAAATGTAATCTCATACACATATGATACTATCACTGCACTTTTGGATGTTGAAACATGGCTAAACCATGTGCTAAACAGAAAGTTAATGCCTTGAATTTAGAACAGCAAATAAAAATAATTGAAGATGGTAAGAAATGACTTTCTCAATGAATATTAGCAGAAAAATTTAACATGGGGAAACACAGATCTACAAAATATTGTCTCAATTCTGACTAAATGGAGAAACAATGGAAATTGTAACCTTAAGCAAATAACATCCTGCAAGAAACATGAAGAATTAAACTGACATCAACAATAGAAAATAATGAAAAATGTTGTCTCAATTAAATGACATCAAACACTGCTTTGCCGTAGAAATTATAAAAAGTAAAAGTGGAATGCGACAAAGCACTATTGATAGTTTTTTCCATACTAATTAAATACGTTGTGTTTTTGAATAAATGATAAACTGTGTTATAAACTGTAACAAAAACATACGTTTTGATTTTATTAAAGTAATCATTTTATTTCATTTAAAATATGCTGTATTATAACTAATCTGTATAAACCGACTACCTGTATAAACGATCAGTTTTGACTGGAACAAGAGGTGGTCGTCTTATACAGGTTCTACTGTATAAATAATACAATATTCCCGATTAACCATGATAGTCGAGAAATGAATTACCCCGGATAATCAATTCCCTAGATAATCCACAAAAATATTCAAAAAAACCATTGTAATGTAATTAAAGAGGCTTGTGGCAAGCGAAAAATAGGTATACAGAAAAATATTTTTATAAAACATTTTTTCTTGAATTATCTAAATAGTAACCTGCTGTAGTATTTATGAGAATAGCTATTTAAATCTTTTATTAACTTTTGCTTATTTATCAAGCCTTTTCAAATGATATTTTCTTTATGGTTTAGCATTTTAAAATTCTTATTACATAAATAAATTTATTGAAATATTGTCAAAGAATGCTGAAAGAAATATAACTGAAACAAATATTCTGCTTGAGCATCAGCAAGGTTCCTAATATTTCGTTCTACCTGAAAATTCGATTCTATATAAGCAGGATTCTATATTACTTTCCCCGTTATTAAATTCATTGAAATAGTGATTCCGCTAAGATCACGTTAAAAAATGTAATACATAATGCGAAATTCACTGTGCCTATCTAATGCATAAAAACAGAGAAACTGTGTGTCAAAAATGCCGGGCAACGCCGGGTGCTTCTAATCCGCTTATCATTTGCAGTCATCAATATATTTGCAATACCAAATTCTTTTAGGTAGAATTATACATCTTTATAATAATTATAAAATAATCCGGTCTTAGAAGTATATTAGAAATCCAATAAAAAATAATACAAGTTAGTAAACCATTTAAGTCGGGGTCACGCGGAATTCTAAGCCTAACTATGTATTCAAGAACAATAGCATTATAATCTATTGAACATATATTTAAGACTTTAATATATTCACAATCTTTTCATAATAATAAAAGCAAGTATTGTTATGATTATTCTATTTTAAACAGAATTTTAAGAACTTACGTCTGAAGGAGCCATTTCTAATTATTATATATTTATATATATATTTTTGATTAAAATAGACAACTTTCAATGGCGGCTACTTCCCTCGTCAAACAAAGCTTTCAAATTTTTACACGAAAATCTTTAAACAGAAATAGCCAAAATTCCGCCATTAATTTTATATTATCAAATTATACATTTGTATTGTATGTATATTAACACTATTGTATTTGTAAAAAATAAAATATTGACCTAAATATTATTCGGTTTAATAAAAGAGCTACTGAATCATCGAATATATTTTTATTTTATTGAAAACAGATAACACCGAAACTATTACAGTGGTGTTAAAATGAATATTTGCAATAACCAAAGTGGAATTATATGTATTTTACATGTTTTAAAATCTTGACACTTTTAAAGTTTATAGCCTATTCTTAACAATATAATTTAGTCTATAGTTTTTTTGTCAACAGATGACGCTATACCCCATTCTAGAAAAATACTATGTGGTGGGGCGAAACAAACCCTTCCACAGGCTTCCCGTCCCTGCAGAGGGGTCAGCCGGATTGTGGAGGACGGGGATCGACGGGCCTGGCCCGAATTCCATGATAAATATTTTCAAAGAGTGGGACCCGAGATTCGAACCCGGGTCCTCCAAAGTGGAAAGCCGAAGCGTCCACGCGGCCAATCCGGCCGACGATAGTCTATAGCAGTGTTTCTCAACCTTTGGGTCACGTTAAATTTTTAATAGGTCACGAAGGAACTGGTAAAATACCGAATTAAAAATATAAAAAAATAAATAAATAAATAGACAAAAAATGTCTTTTACGTTAATTTCGAAAATTAGTTATGAGATTCTGAATAGTATTAATTTCTGGTACGTTAATATATTAAGTTAATTTTGACATTGTGAATATATATTAAATCTATGCGCATATTTGTTCCATCCGTCCCGGCATTCATTGGCACATTCCCCTTCCTAGTTTTGCTAGCTTTGCACTAATGTTTAATTGTCAGTTATCAGAACAACAATAAGAATAACTTTGTATGTACAGTCGGTTGCAGAAAGTTTTGTACCTAAACGGAAGGTGTTCGGCTTCCTTCCAATACTTCAAAGCAATGTGATCAGTTCAGGCAGATCATTCGAACTCGCCGAGTATCGGATGATTCCATTAACTTTTGTCCCAACAATCCTTGATCTTTACAAGAAACTCAAATGTCACTTTCGCCAATTTTATGTCAGAACAACACCTCGTCTTTTCGTTGAGTTCGTCGGCTTTTTATATCCAAGTGACGTACAGTCCTGTGTAGCTTCATTTACATACTTATACGTAACAAGTTTAAAGTTATTAGCTTAGAGTAATTCATTTGTGTCATCATCTTCACAGTTAATTTATATATCGAACAAAACACCGATACGGATCATTCTTATTGCACATATCAGTTCAGAACAAAACACTGATACGGATCATTCTTATTTTCACATATCAGTTCAGTGGCGAACAAAATACTGATACGGATCATCTCTTTACAATTAATTTATATATCGAACAAAACACCGATACGGATCATTTCTTATTTTCTCATATCAGTTCAGTGGTAATTTAGTTAGATTAGATGATGACGTCATTACTCGGGATAGCTCTTCCCGTAGATTAGATGATGACGTCATTACCCGGGACAGCTCTTCCGGAGGACTGGTTCCGATTCCTTATCACGTGATTGCCAACTATGACGGAGAAGATGGAAGTAAGTTAACTTTTAAACTAAAATATAATATGTTAGCATATAGAAAAATAACGATAAATAATAGAGTGCATAATAAAATAAAACTAGGACAGGTAAACGATAAATAATAGAGTACATAATAAAATAAAAATAGGACAGGTCAAAGTCAACTTCCTCACAAACATTGTAAGATTAATGCATAAGAATTTGTGTTCTATTATAAATTGAATTTCAAATTATACAAATTTTAAAAATATTCTAGGCCTTCAATACAGGTAGTCCTCGACTTATGACAGGGTTCTGTTCCAACTTCTCCATCATAAGTCGATTCTGACGTAAATCGAAGGCTTTTTTAATTCTTGATTTGTTTGATTTCTGTTTTAATATTTTCATAAATTAAGTTTCTGTTTATCTTAAAATGGTTAAACAAAGCTTTTCTCAGCTTTTTTTTTTTTTTTTGGAATTTTCATTAAAGTATTATTTTTCTTACTGGATGTGACAGATTTACAACGAAATACAGTAATAAGGCTTTGGATGCTGATTAATGGCGATGTTGTGATGCATATACAAAAGCAATGTGGTATATGAATGTACAAGCATGAAAGCTGAATTAGAGAATTTTTAGTAATAATTTTTGGCCATCATAAGTATGAATCATTGTAAGTCAAAGACTACCTATACTCATAAAAATTCAGATTTTAAAATTATACACACTATAAAAATTACATTTATCCATTACTATACATAAAATAATCAACCTTAAATTATACATAATGTTAATACAAATGAATTTATATTGAGTTTTGTATTAAGAAATCTTATACTGTTCTTGTTATAAAACCTTATTGTATTATAAAATCTTTTCGTGAGCACTGTTTTCTTTCTCATAGTAGATCGAAAATGTTCTATTGAACTGATAATGTAAATTAATTAAATTAATTCAGATTATCAGTTGCAATAGAATCTCAGTCATTTGAACATCTATAAATCCATAAGTTTAAATAATGTGATTAAGTCATTTTAAACTGTATGAACTATTAAATTTCATAAAAGTTTGTAAATTGGTTCAAAAAATATTGGAAAGATATTACAGAAGTTTGAATATATCCATTTTTAAGTGGTTTATGCTGTGGAATTAAGAAATTGCAATATTAAAATAGCTTTAATAGCAGGAACACTCTTACTTAATTTCATTAAAATCTGTATTTTATAACATAATAAAGTTGAATAAAATCACAGTCCAATTAATATTACAATATTATGTACAAGAATATATATACATATATAGAAATTTTTATCATTCATTAATATAAACAGAATCCTTTTATATACAGTGGTGCCTCGCAATTCAACGTCCCGCAATTCGTTAGTCTCGCAATTCGACATTTGAGTTTTGCAGGTTTATGCATGTGCGTTCATGGATTTGTGTGATGTCATTTGCTATATGTCAGTTCTTTTTGGGCTACTTTGGTGTTTGCCCATGTTGTTTCTGTTTATTTTCAAATTGACGTCCCGCAATTCGTTGGTCTCGCAATTCGACATTTGAGTTTTGCAGGTTTGTGCATGTGCGTGCATGGAATTGTGTGATGTCATTTGCTATATGTCAGTTCTTTTTGGGTACTTTGGTGTTTGCCCATGTTGTTTCTGTTAATTTTCAAATCTACATCTTTCAGAAAATAAAAAACTTGTAATTATTATTATTTTTTTGAGTCCTTTAAAGATTTTAGGGCTGGGAGAATGGGTCTTCCGAAGTGAGTGAGTGCATTTGTGGGTTTTCCAGCCGGAAACAGAAACGTGGAATGCTAACAACAGACATTAGGCCTAAAAGCAGTCAAGAAAGAGCGCGTGAAGTAAGGACAATGAAGAGGCAACTCGACAAATTCAGATGGAGAACAACATTGAATATAAATTCAACAGCTTCTTTATTAAATGTTTCAGAGAGATTCAAATCTTACAAATAGCCGTTTTACCAACAAAGAGTGAGAGATACCTGGAGTTGATTACAGTTGTCTCTTGCTTGAAGACAGTAGCTGTTGAAACAGTCTTTAGTCCTTTAAAGTGACAGTCTTTGGTCCAAGCATGAAGGCACAGTTAACACTTAGTGAGAGAAAGGCTTCAATTCTGTTCTATAGAAAAAGAAGACCTTTCATCGTTCTTCTTTTCTAAAATCTTCACACGTATATCAGACACAAGTCGAAACGAAATGAGATGATGATCGATTTTACCAGAGAAAGGAGAACTGGGGAATGGAGAAGCAAACCAGACAAGACAAAGCAAGACTTCGAACCAAAAGTGGAAGCCTCGACTTCCTTTGTCTCTGCTCTTTTATACTTTTGACCCCTTTCTCACTTTTCCCGGGATGATTATTATTTTAACTTTCAAAATTTCCAGATAGATCAGGTATCGTTCTTGAAACGTCACCTAAGTAAACCCATCTTTAATTTATTACATTTCAAAGGACAATAAAGCAATTCAATACATCCTGTTTTTAATAATAGCGTCATTAAATTCTTCGTCTCCATGACAAGAAAAGGGGGGTTTCCGATCCCCACACATTTAACTGCATAGTTGTATGTAATCAAATATCAAGTTGGGAGAACATTATCTATATAAGAGAGTATATCATCTAATAACTTAGTATAGAAAAGTAGCTCATGTAGTTAAAAAGGTTGAACACCCCTGCTCTATCTTATGCACTAGTGCTGTCCAATTGACAGCCTTTAGATGAAATCTGGCCATGATTTTTATTTTTAATACCACTTTCCAGTCTTGCCAATTACTAAGAGGTAGAGCCATTTCAGGTTCTATTTAGGTTATTCATCCCGTGGTGTGGTCAATCAGATTAAGAGGCTAGGGACCAACAAGCTGGTCTCAGATCTCTCATATAAATTTTTATGGGGTTGGATTAGATCTGATCTTAGGTCCTCTGAGCAGTTGGCTGGATTGGCTACATTCCATACAGCCAATGTAGCCAATTGCAGATTGGCCCTGATTTGTGAAGTTTTTCTTTAAACTACCAATATAAAGAGAATAGCAATAATTAAACAATAAATTGATTTGCAGTGAATAAGTATTTATTGAAAATATCAAAATCTATTTTTCATTACAAATGCTTTACAGGTAGTCCTTAACTTATAACAACTCTTACTTACAAAGATGATATAATTAGCAAATTCTGTGCTTGGTCGATGTAATTCACATGTATGAGTCCAAGTGTAATAGTTTGATTTACAAAATTATCCTTGTATCTAATTCTTATAGTTTTCTATTCATTAATCTTATTACAATAATGTATAATGTCATAATAAAAATTTTTTAAGAGAAATCCATAAATTTGGAACATTTCCAACTTTGAACTGCTCCAATTTATAACCTCAGAGTTCAACAGGATTCAGAGAGACTTCTGAATCTTGTTGTAAGCCAAAGATTATCTAATTCATTTTTTTGGTATTCAAAAAATATAAATAATCATGAAAAAATTAATAATAAATGTTTTTTATAAATTTCCTTATTTGAATCTTCTAATAGTGGACTTCCAAATATTTTGAAAAGTTTAAATGGAATTAACTGTGATAGTTTTTATGAAATGGCAGAAGGATTAAATAATGTTGATGCTTTATATCGTCTTCAATTATTTGGTGAAAATTCAATCTTGGTTGAAGTGAAACCCATTTATAAACTTATATTAAATGAGGTAAATTATTAATTTCGTATATTTTAGTTATTAGTTATAATATTTATTAAAATAATAACTATTTCCATGACATTTTTCCTTTATAGATTAGAGGGCCATTTTATGTATATCAAATGTTTATTGTAATAGTTTGGCTGATTCAATTATACTACCAATTTGCAGTTTGTATTGTTTTATTATCAGTTATTTCTGTTAGTGCTACTGTATGGGAAACAAGAAAGGTTTGTGATTTCATTATATGAAATTTGTTTATTTGTATCAAATATTAATTTAAATAAACTAATACTTAAAATAAAAGGAAATTGTTATATTTTATAGTGATAAAATATAAAACACAATAAAAAATCATTTTAATCTGGATCCAGAAAAATCTTTAATTTTATATTTTAATATACAATGATGCAATCAAAGTCTAACAATGAATAGAATATCAGTTGAATATATAGCTTATTTAAAATATCCTTTAAAAAAAGGCTGTTATTAGGTTTCTTGCACTATTAATATAAAATACCAAAATATTCCACAAGATAAATATATAATAAAATATGTTAATAATAAATTAAATTATATCTTAAATTTTTCAAATTTCAATTACATATATACATAATATTTTTTTTAAATTGCAGCAAAGTAAAGCACTAAGAGATGCAGTTCAATCTCAGTCAATAATCACACTACTAAGAGATGGCAAAGGTAATATTTACATTATATTATTTCTATAGACAAATTTTTGCATAACTTAATTATTATTTTTAAATAATTAATTTTAATAAATTATTGTCCCATAGCATTCATCAGATCTGTTCTAATGACATTGACATTTTTATATCTAAGCTAATAGTTATAAAAGTGAAAGTTTTATCCTCTGGTATCCAAAATTTGATTTTAATAATTGTTTTCTATTCAAAAGTGCAATTGCAAGTTTGGAATAAGCTAAAAACAGACATTCAAAATTGTATCATATGCAAGAGTGCATCATTCAAACTTGTTCATAGATCATACCTATATTACTGAATGTGTCTTTTAGGCTTGGATCAACCAGCAGCATCAATTAATATCCATATTAAGGAGCCAAGTTAAAGCCCATAACTTATAATTAAACAAAAAAATTTGGAATTGGTATTAAAATTTGCTTAAAATGATATCATACAACATTATTATTTTAAGAAATTAAATTCCTGTGATGCATATGCATGACAATGATAATTTTTTAAATGCTTGATAAGAAATTTATATCTCACTTGAAGATTTAAGATCTGGGAATTTTAAATTCCATATCTCCAGATTTTTTCAGGGACATCAAGGCCTTTACCCACTAATCTCCATTTCTCATCATCTTGATTGACCCCATTACAAATCTGACATTGATGGGCTTCTGACTGGCTTACTAATAGTTCATGCAGATGGTGGTTTGAAACCTTCAAAATAATCTAAAGAATTGAACTAAGCTCTGCTTTCAATTCCTATCTTTCATCACCTACAAATATTGCATAATTAATTTTGTACAAATTTTTTATTTTTTTATGCATTATGACTTGAATATAAATAAGTAAATTTATTAACTTAAAATTACATATGATTAAAGTAAAATATAATTAGAGTGTAGCTACTCATTATATGAATATAATTTTTCAGTGCAATAAATGAATATTATACTGGAAATCTTACATTATAGCAATAGTATTTAATTATAATACAATTTATTATATAAACTAATCTATGCTAGAATTAACTTAAAATTATTCAAATATTAACTAGTAAATATTTAATTGAATAGAAGTATGTAAATCATCTCATGAGTTAGTTCCTGGAGATGTAATTATTCTTCCTCAAAATTCTATAACAATGGAATGTGATGCTATTCTTATAGGTGGAAGTTGTGTTGTTAATGAAAGTATGTTAACAGGTAAATATATTTAAATTTTATAACTTCCTTTTTAGTGTGTTCAGTTTAAATAAATATCAAAAGTATTTTAAGATGACTTTTAATAAATTATTTATTTTAGGTGAGAGTATACCTATTACCAAAGTACCTATTCCTAATGATCCAGCTCAAGAATATTCTTCAATTGCACATAAAAGAAGCACTTTATTTTGTGGCACAGAAATTTTACAAAGCCGATCATATGGAGATCAACCTGTTAAAGCAATAGTGTATCGAACAGGTGCAAAATCTTTTGTACAATATTTAAAATAACTGTTAGGTTATATTATCTAAAATTCAAATATAAAAATCTGAATTTAGAACTTAATTACTAAATTTTGAATCATTGATATAATATATACAGAATAATCTGGATTTTGTTATCACATTTTATGTTTTCCCACAATATATGTTTAAAATATTTGGATCCAATTTATTTTTTTTTTAAATTAATATGGAATTTTCCCAAATGATATAAAATATTTACTTTGTTACAATGTTCACAGTGAACTTTGTGAATATGAATTTTTGCATAAAACAAATCTGATTCAACAGTACTTTGATAATAAATCACTTTCAATCATTAAATTTTTTCTCCTGCTCTTGTTGTATTTATATTTGATTTTATTTTCATCTATCAGATGGGGATAATCTGTATTCATAAAATTGTCAGATTGTGATTTCAAATAACTTTATTTTTGACTTTCTGTTTTTGAACTTGTGTGTGCATTTTTTATTTAGACTAAATTGTTATTTCAAACTCTTAATACTTGATTTTTGATCATGCATTGCAATATGAATGTAACAAAAAGTATTTGTTTGAGAGATTTTGTATAAAAAGCTTTTTCCTTAATTTATATTTTCTATCATTTCATATTATTTTCATAATTTTCCTAGAAAATGTAAAATCAGAGTAATATTATATTTAAAAATCAGTTTTCATTCTTCTCTTTCTCCTTTTCGTTTGTTCTTATTGTAACTGCATATCATCATGAAGTTATTAAATCTTACATATATGTCTTTCCTTCTGTCGATATATAATACTATTCTGATTGAATATTATTATAATTTATATGAGTGATACAAAAGAATTAACAAATTACTATTGTTATTATTTTTAATAGTGTAATTAAAGTTAAATATAATGACACTGATCATATGAGATAATCTGAAGCTATGATAGCAAAAGAAATTTATTGATTGAATGATATAAATAAAAAATCTGAATCTTTTATTAAAATGTAAACATACATATAGAGCTAAAATACAAGAAATAAATAAGATTTTTCTATTTATAATCTTGTATATCTTTGCATGGATATAAATCATCTATATTACTTATAAAATACAGATTGTGTGTGTGTGTAACTTTTTTATTTAAAATCTAAAAAAGATATTTAGGAATATGATATAGAGTTTTGTTTAGAATCCATATGGGTATGCCCTACATCACACTTTTTTTTATTCAGCCCTTTTTTAGGCCCCTACAGGGCCCAATTTTTATTTATTTTATGACAATAAATATCAATAGATGGTGATAAGTGTTAAAGTAAGGGGCAACAGATAACTTACCTGCATTACTATTACTGGATTTTTACAGAATTACTTAGCTAAAATAATTATTACTGATTATGATACAGGACACTGTTCAGTATCAATTTGTGTTCAATCAATATCTTTATATCATACTTTTTCATTGGATATTTTTTTTTAAAGGAAATTTTATGTTAAATTTGCAGCTAAGTTAAGCCTGTTTTATATCCATAATTACAATCATGACATATTGCATATCTCAAATGAAATTTGTTTATATTTTATCACACAAAGAAATTATTAACTCTATTCATTGTGACATAAACTACTGTATGTTTATCCAATATTATGTAATAATAATAATTAATATTTAAAATCACAAAAAAACAGTAATATATATAAATATTTTATTTGTTGCAATTTTAAATGAAAATAAGCCATATTGCATTATTTCAAACATATTTTGAGTCACTTCCCCTTCAAAATTTTTCTTTGCACTATGCGTGATTATTATAACATTGTTTTCCAATCTGATCGGAGAAACAATTTGGATTGGCCAGACCTATTTTATAACAAACATATTTCTACGTATTACATTAGTCTTTATTTCTCTAACAATTACATATAAATATAGATAGTGTTACATTAGTCTTTATTTCTCTAGCAATTACACATAAATATTTTATATTTTATTTTATAACTAAAACATTGTTTAGTCATAAAGATGCAAGCATTAATCATTTTAAGAGTGACGTCATAATTTACAGAATTCTTTTTCCCTATGTCATTAACCATCTCAAATCTATACTCTACCCCTAAAGTGTGACATAATTTACAGATTCTCCCTAGTTAATAAATAAGTAATACTTAAAATAACACACACAGAAATAATATACACAGTATATAGAAAATTTCCATTTTTTTGTTATAGTTACAGATAGCACAGCATAGGCTGAGTACAGTACACTTTAAAACTTTAGATTGTTATTTTATAACGTGAAATTGTAATAATTTTCTGACTGTTATATGTATTTAAACAAATACCTAAAATATCTTTGCAGGCCATATGAAATTGCTTTGTGAGCCACCAGTTTGAGATCATTGTACTATCAACAATGGGCTAAGCATGTGCTTCATTTTTCATTGCAAAGTGGATGTTTAACACGTGCTTGATTGTTTGTTGTATAATAGAAGATATTTCTATATATTTAATACAAGTGTTTTCATATAGGAACAAATTTTGAAAATTTAATCAATTTAATTTTTAAAGGAAATATAAACAAACAATAACAAAAGAAAAATGATATTGAATTTGGAGCATTGTTTATTGTATGATTATATATATGATATATTGTATGTTGATGATTATTTTTCAATAATTATTTATACTATGTGATTTATAAACAAAAACTCAGCAATGAGCTTTTGTTTATAGTATTTTAGCTAGTTATTTATAAGTTTATTTTGTCTTAACAGATAAAGTAATTTTCACATCTTGTTATTGACAATCATCCAAAGAAGAATTTACAAAAATGCCTTCACATGAAAGGAAAATGATAAATCTAAACAAATTCAGTAAACATATTGCAAACTCATAAAGTAATTTATTATTTTAAAAAGATCATTAGAAAAAAAAATCTTGCAAGATATGAAAGATGATGTAGGATAATGCTGAAAGTTTGATCATTGACATTAAATAAAAATTTTAATTGAGATATGACTGCATATCACACTGTCACTTCTATAGAATGAAGAATTTTTGATACAAAGATATAATATTTTCTTCTACCTGAAACCTGTAATTTTTTTTGTTAATGCCAACTATCAAATTTAAATGAATCTCATCTGTCATGATAATATTACTAATGAAATTTTCATCTCCATCAGATTTATCAAGAAATCATTACCTGAAAATGCATTGTTTCTCAAACTTGGTATTGCAAAAACTAACATCAGTTTATAGTGATGGGCAAATATTTGATTATTTTTTTGTGATTGCTGCATTAACAAAACTAAATCTTTCTCATTTCTTCTCTGTAGATTATAACACAAAATAGTGTTCAATAGGGGTCTTGTGATTGGAAGTGCCTTTAAAATGAATATCACATTACATTAATGAAAATTCTTTAAGTTTTATCTTCAAAGAATTTTCACTAGGAAAATTTTCGTGTGTCTTAGAATCCATCACTTATTTGGAATATATTTTCCAAATAAATAAATAATTAGCTATACTATACTATTATCAGCCATAATGATTATAAATTTTTTAGATATAAATAAATTAATAGAATCTGTATGAAAATAACTTAATCTCGCATTCTTGCTAGAAAATGATCTTAACAAGGAAAATATATATATATTTAAAATGAAAGTTAAAAACAAAATCATTAAAAACTCGGTTACGAAAAAGATGGAAGGATGAAGTCAAGAAAAAAGAAAGAAAGCCAGTAGAAGAAATATTCTCCTGCTTATTATTTTATACACAAATTAGATACAATATTATTAACAGATATAAATAGTTTCTTTTGTATATTATTTATTTTGGTTTGATAAATTATAAAAATTTGTATTAAATTTGATTATTCAGCTTTTATATGAAAGAATATTTATCATTGACATATATTGTAAAATTTGATTCAGCAGATTATTTTCAAATAAAATATTATATAACAATTTAAATTAATCCAAAGTAAAATAATCTTAATTATTTTATTTTGGATTTGAAGAAAAGTTTTTTAATATCATTATGGTGCTTTATAATTATTCTTATTTATATTTATTCTAGTCCATCTATATACAATTTAAAAACAATTATTCAGTTGTCCAATAGAAGCTAAGATATTGTAATTTTAGACTATTTTTTTATTGATTAACTAAAAGATTTTTGTTAATTTATTATTATTGCATTATTTAATGAATTATGAATGAAAAATATTATAATAAATGTATCAGAAATAAGCTAAAAATTTTAAAGTCTAATTTAATTAATGATTAGTTGCTTATTAAATAGTCCTAATTTTTTCCATAACATAAGATTAACATATCACATAACAGTATATTATTATTACTATTATTTACCAAAAAAATAAGATTCTGATATATTTTTCCTTTTAAACAAAATAAAAATGAAATATGTTTATTCTCTAAAATGAAATCTTATATCTTTAGATAGAATTTAGTTAGATTAAATCTTTAGTTAGATTTCTAAAATTTATAAATATTTTCAAATATGTTTTAGAACTCTATCTTAGCTTAGTTTTGATAAAAAATTTTTTAATCTATAGAATAGTTTTATTTTACAACAAAGTTTTGTTTTATTTATGAAGTTCTATTAACCTTTAAGGTTTTACAACATCTAAAGGAGAACTTATAAGAGCAATACTTTTCCCAAAATCTGTTGATTTCAAATTATATAGAGATTTATTCAAGAGCATGATGATCTTACTTATTTTTGGTAAGAGTATACTATTATTTATATCTTCATAATATAATAAATATATATATTTTTAATTATTCGTAACTCTTATGCATAGCTTTTATAGTTCAATTATTAAATTAATATTATACTTTTAATAAAATTTGCTATTAACAGTAGTATGATAGTTATATTTAGTTTGTCATTTTAAAATATAATATTTTAAGAATTTCAATCTTAAATTTTCTTATCTATCCCATTATTTTTATTTAGCCATTCTATTTATTAGCATGCACATTCATATAGTCTAAATTTAAGCATTGTTGGACTTATATGATTTTTAACTTATTCAAAAATTTTGGAACAAATTAGCTGCAGAAATAGGAAATGTATAATATTTGTAACAAATTTTTTATTTTTAATCTATATTTGATCGTGTATGTTGAATAATATTTCTAAAAGTTAATTGGAGTAAATTGCAAACTTAATAATTATATTGCATTAATCAAATTACATCAGTAATAAACAGAGTGATTAATAATAATTTAAAATTTTATATTACAAAATATTATAATATATATTGTAATATGTTGCTAAATACAAAATATGCAAAGATATTTGATGATATATAGAGAAAATGTGATATTCAGTTATTTTATAAAATACCGAGAACTTCTACTTGAGAATATTTTTATTAATATTCCTTATATAAATACAAGAAACTATGAGATTGTTTTTACTATATTAGGAACTATAGAACATCTAATAACTTGTGCAAACTGTCAACAAAAAAAAACTTGATGCAAAACATAAAGACAAAAAACACAATATATTTTGGATGTAATTATATTTTAACAATAAAATTGTATTTGTATACTATATTTTTCATATATTAATTTATTATTATTATTTTTTAT
>AYEL01072374.1:0-15650 GCA_000484575.1 Olivierus martensii
ATGATCATGAAAGATTTTTATTTGTTTATGTAAAATTTTACTATTGTGTTAAAAATAGGAATGTTGTTATTTTCCACAAATGAACATGGAAAACTGTAGCAATACAATGAGAATTAGCAAAAACTAAAATTAAATCTAAGTTGTTTATATGAAAGCACCTCATATATAATTGGATTATTGCATTTCTAATGTAATTCTCAGAAATATAATCCTATGATGAAATCATGGGATTATTTCTGTTTTTACATGAAATCAAGTTATATATAATTTAGTTTTTGCTGATTTTTATAGTAAGAAATTTTGAGTGAATCTCTTGGATTTTTAAGTTGATGATATTATCTAATAATATAAAAGAATTGTTTGAAATTCTATTGGAAATATTTTGAAATCTTAAAAAGTAATATTTTAAAAACTTAATGACTCAAAATATTACAAACTCAAGCACTTTACATAGTTGACTGCATAAAAATCGTTATTTGAAACACTTGATTAGTTTAATAACTATCTTCAATGAAAAAATATAATATTAGAATCAAACATGTTTGAATTAATTACACACTATAAGTTCACTCAGAACTTTTAATGATTATATTTCTGAATTATTGTTTTAAAAAAGTCAAATGAAAATCTTTCTGTTAGCCATATGCACAGTATTATGTTTATTATTATTATTATTTCATATCTTGTTATCAAATGTCTACTTACTATTGTTTAATAAGCTTTTAAAAATTTTTACAGTTTCAGCTATAGCTTTGCTATTTTGGAAAATCAAATTGGATAAATAAATTCTATTCAGTGTTCTAAGCATGCACATTAAGTTCATCAAAATTGATTTAGGGGCAGTTTTCTGTGAAAGTGCAGAAAAGTCTTTTACATTATTTTAAAACTTTTATAGAAAATACTTATCTATTAATATGATGGTAATATCTAGGAAATTTATACTTACAGAAATTGTTTGATCAAGTTTTATTGTCAAAGCTGTTCTTTGTGAATTAATATTTTCAACTTATAGTATATTGGAAAGATCTTTGCTATGTATTTTAATAAATTTTTAATTTAAAACTTTTTCAGTTTATTCTTTATAATATATATATTATTAATTTCTTATCTTTTTTGACTTTCTAAATAGAATTTTGATTACATTTCATTGAACAAAAAAATTTTAGTCATTAATAAGTAAATGAAATAAATAAATATATATACAGTTATTCCTCCTACAACACAGTAGATGGTTCCTAAAAAACGCTGTGTAATGTGAAACTGTGTTATATGAGATCTGGAGCCAATACAAAACCAATTAAAAACAAATAACTTTCTTTAATTCCACATAAGAAACTTAATTTTTATTAAGAATATTATTAACATGAAACATAAAGAAATAAAAAATATATACGTAAAACTCTAAAAGATAATATACATAAAACAAAACAAAATAAAAAAGTATACAGCCTTTATAACATTTAATAATTATATCTTATCACTGTTTCATTAAAACTAGAATGTTTTTTCTTTAACAGTATCAACTTCACTTTCTGAAATTTTTTCTTTTTTTAACATTTGTGTATCTTCTACAAAATCTGTAATCTAACCCACTAGAAAACAATCATTCCTTAACATATACCCAAAAAATTTATGAGAAGAAAGTTTTTCTGCTCTTTCACATTCCTCTGTTGAAGAATAAAAACTTATTTTTTATCCAGGAATTCAACGTTTGGAAACACAAAATACTCAATTGTTGCCAATTAACTCAATTTCAAATCAAAATTGGAAATAGACTGCATATTATCCCTCTCATGGCAAATTAACAAAATTACATTTATGACTAATTTTAGTAAAGTATTTCCCAATGATTGTATTTTTTGTGTATATTGTGTGTCCCTAGTATGGATTTACAAAAATTAATGAAAATGTTGAATGTTGTAGAAGAGTAAATGTAATTTTCTAATTGTGTTAAGTTAAATCCATGTTATAGAAGTACCTTGTTATATTAGGTTTTCTGCAATTTTCAAATCGCATTAGAACAAAACTGTGTTATAGGAGAGATACCTGTATATAAATTATAATTCATTATTTATAAGCATTATTATTTTTTAGACAGGGACTCTGACAGAAGAAGGATTAAATTTATCTGGTATAATATCTGTTGAAAATGGAAAGTAAGAAACTATTTAAATTTTTTTATTTTATTATTTTTATTGGAATAATTGCATTCGTTCTAATTCGCGACTTTGCAATACAATATCAAACTAGATTGAGAATTTACTGAGAAAATTGTTGGAGCTTTGAGCTGTAATATTTTTTTCTTTCTTTCAGAATTATATTCCATTATAAAAATTGATTTTCTTTCTTCTAGTAAAAATTTCTTAAATTATGTAATATTCTCTAAGAAAATATTAATCATTTAATATAATATTGAAAGATTAGCTAGTGCATAAAAAAAAATTCTTTATTTTGGAATGTTTTCAATTGTCTACATGATCATTATCAGTATATAAAAGGTACTGTATTTAAATAAAAATAAGCAGTTAGATTAGAATAGAAATATTTTAAAAATATGGTAATGGCAGTTTAATTACTAATGATCTCAAGATATTTATTCTTAATTTTCTGATTGCAATTTTATTATATTATCTTGCATTATATACAAAATTTATTGTTAAAAAATTGTAAAACTTTTCTATAATGAGTAAAACTTTAAAGAACTTTTGTCATTCTTTTAATATTATATAATGTATAATTTATAGCCATTTATATACATACTGTTTACATTAAATTTATGGTGACATTATAATCATTATATACATTCTGCATTTTCAACAGTTAAATTTAAAAAGTAATTCTGTAATAAATATTTCTATTCTGATCTGACTGTTTATTTCTCTTATTCAAATACGTTTTTTATACTGATAATGATTGTGTAGATAATTGAAAATATTTCAGAATAAAGAATTTTCTGCCATTTCTTTGATTTGGCTATTACTTTGGGATAAGTACTGAATATAGATTCAAATTATTTTAAAATTGTGGTTTTGTAAATATTTAATATAATCTTTGCCATAAATAAAAGTCTACATAATTAATTTAAGGATTTCATTCCATGACTGAAGAATTAAGTATTTAAAGGAATTTCAAAGTCTTATAAAGATTTAAGTAATTACACTTTACATTGAAATTTGTTTTATAAATTTTATACTCCTTAATAATTAATTATATATGAACTGTTCTACACTTTCTTAGAGAAATTGCCTCATAGTAATAGAATATAGCTGTTAATATCATTTCTATAAAAATTGCAAAAAATTTTGAAAAATAATAATTCAACAGCTTTATTCAGTAAGAAAAAACAATTTGTTCATATAAAATGAAATATTTTTGACCTAACCATTATGTCTTCTTTAGCAAAAACACCAAACAAAAACTGGTTTTTGTTTGATGATTTTGCTAAAAAAGACATAGTGGTTCAATAAATCTGTTGAATTCAGCAGGCTTATCAAATAAGCCATTTTATGCCACAAATCTTAAAATAGATCAAACAAAAACTGATTTGGTCTGATTTGGATATAGTAATGATCAATAGGTTAAATGATTTTTATGAGAAAGATTTGCCATTATTTTATATAATCAAGACCAATTTTCAGGCAAAATATTCTTAAAATTCATTCCTTATTTTTGAGTTCTAAGTTTTTCAAAGAAACAGATTTAATTTTTAGGAATTTTAATCTATCATAGTTAAATTAATATAATTAATGCATTTTTTTTAATCAATAAATCTGTTGGATTTAGCATACTTATCAAATAAGCCATTTAATGCTGCAAGTCTTAAATTAACAATTATTATTGTTATTTCATAACTGCTTAGTGCTGTACTGGTATTTTATGCAACTACATTAATTAATGAAGATTTTCTTATCATTAAGATGATTTCAGTAACATTAGCAATTGATTTTAGTTAAAATATTGCTCTTAATATAGCATCAAAATATAGCCTCTTTAGGTACAATAGTTAAATTCTTACCACTATGGTAAATAATACATTGTTTATATGATACAGTTGATTCTCGCTATTCGCAGTAGTTACGTTCCGTAAATTCTTTGCGAATACTGAATTAGTGAATAGTGAACCATTGTGCCTATGGGAAATATGGAGTTAGGTTCCTGCGAATCTTTCTTCCCAACATTTTCATACTTGGTTTTTGTGTTTTTCTGTTTACAGACACTTTATTTAATTTATATTACATTAATTATAAATAATTACAGTATATGCAGTGTATAGTACTAAATACAGTATTATAATTACTGTAATCTTTATTTATATTTTTAAAAGCATTAACTATGTAGTAAATAAAATCTTTTTTTCATTGATAGTTTTTGTTGTTGCAAGATGTTTGATGTGACAGCTGACACATTGTCTTTCTGAACTGCTTGAAAAACTGTGTCAGCCTTGTCTGCATTGCATTTTGCCTCAAATCTTCTAAAATTTCGGGGTAAGGAGCAAATGCGCAGGAAGTTAATCACCTAAATTTGAGGCTGCATTCAAGCATAGGTTACATTCTTCGATGAGACCTGCGGACGATATGAACAGGCTTTTGGCCTACCTGCAGTCTGTAGAGTGAAGAAGGATAGGTAATGAGAAATTTTCCAGTAAACAATTCAGACACTACATTTGATAACAAACAACTTTCTTTATTATAGAGTGAGAGTGAGTTATATTGGTAACAACATTTTCGCCGCTCAGCGGGAGTCTGCGAATAAGTGCGACAGCTCCACGAATATCGATTTTGTGGTTACAAATAAATTTCCGCGAATAGTTGAATTTGCAAATATGGAATCCACAAATAACGAGAATTGACTGTATACTTATTAGGATGCTGACACAAATTTTCTAATCTCTGGTTCCTTTTCTCGTATTATATTCTTGAGAACTATTCACTCTGCGGCAGTTTTTATAAAAAAATAAAGAGCAGAATGATCATGAAAGATTTTTATTTGTTTATGTAAAATTTTACTATTGTGTTAAAAATAGGAATGTTGTTATTTTCCACAAATGAACATGGAAAACTGTAGCAATACAATGAGAATTAGCAAAAACTAAAATTAAATCTAAGTTGTTTATATGAAAGCACCTCATATATAATTGGATTATTGCATTTCTAATGTAATTCTCAGAAATATAATCCTATGATGAAATCATGGGATTATTTCTGTTTTTACATGAAATCAAGTTATATATAATTTAGTTTTTGCTGATTTTTATAGTAAGAAATTTTGAGTGAATCTCTTGGATTTTTAAGTTGATGATATTATCTAATAATATAAAAGAATTGTTTGAAATTCTATTGGAAATATTTTGAAATCTTAAAAAGTAATATTTTAAAAACTTAATGACTCAAAATATTACAAACTCAAGCACTTTACATAGTTGACTGCATAAAAATCGTTATTTGAAACACTTGATTAGTTTAATAACTATCTATTAACATATTTTTATGCAGTCAACTATTTACATAGTTGACTGCATAAAAATCGTTATTTGAAACACTTGATTAGTTTAATAACTATCTTCAATGAAAAAATATAATATTAGAATCAAACATGTTTGAATTAATTACACACTATAAGTTCACTCAGAACTTTTAATGATTATATTTCTGAATTATTGTTTTAAAAAAGTCAAATGAAAATCTTTCTGTTAGCCATATGCACAGTATTATGTTTATTATTATTATTATTTCATATCTTGTTATCAAATGTCTACTTACTATTGTTTAATAAGCTTTTAAAAATTTTTACAGTTTCAGCTATAGCTTTGCTATTTTGGAAAATCAAATTGGATAAATAAATTCTATTCAGTGTTCTAAGCATGCACATTAAGTTCATCAAAATTGATTTAGGGGCAGTTTTCTGTGAAAGTGCAGAAAAGTCTTTTACATTATTTTAAAACTTTTATAGAAAATACTTATCTATTAATATGATGGTAATATCTAGGAAATTTATACTTACAGAAATTGTTTGATCAAGTTTTATTGTCAAAGCTGTTCTTTGTGAATTAATATTTTCAACTTATAGTATATTGGAAAGATCTTTGCTATGTATTTTAATAAATTTTTAATTTAAAACTTTTTCAGTTTATTCTTTATAATATATATATTATTAATTTCTTATCTTTTTTGACTTATATTTTAATTTATGAAAATACTTTCAGATGTTAATAATTATTCTCAAGTTTTAAAAAATAAATAGACTCTACATTATTCTTTTAAAATATTTTTAAAATCCATAATAATGTATATTAAAATCCAATTCTTTCCTTGGCTTTAGGAAATCCAAAGGTCAGAAATAAAGTTGTACCATCCTATACTGTTCGAAGAGATCATTTTCAAATCTTCATTGAGTACTTTCATTGTAATGTCCCTTTCCAGTATTCTTCTCCATATGTCTTTAGGATAGCCTCTTTTTCTGGAATTAGGAGGTTTTCATGCCAGGCATTTTTTGGGCACTCAGTAGTTAGCCATATTATCTCTGTTGTTTAATTCTGACTCTTTTGATAATAGAAGGCTGATTGTTGATGTCTTCTAATTTCATCTTCTGTTATGTAATCATATTTAACTTCTAATATGTAACATAAGCATTTACTTTCAAATCTTTTTAGTTTTTCTTCAATATCTCTGCTTCTTTTCCAAATTTCACAGCCACACAGAAGGTTAGAGATGACTACACTATTTAAAATTTGTATTTTAATTTTAATGAAACACTTTCATTTTCCATTCCTTGCTTATTTTTTCTGAAAGTTGTACTTACCTTTGCTAGACTTGAAGTAACATTCTCTTTAATATTATGATTATTATATAATATATTACCAAGGCATGTAAATTTTTCAACTTCTAAATATACTGTCTTCTAGAATGAGAGAGGATTTATCATGTCCTTGGATTTTCATAATTTAAGCTTTTGTTTATTAATAGATAACTCAATAAAAGAAACCATTTTTTCAATATCATTAATATGCATTTGTAGATCTTCAATATTATATGAAATTAAACAGGTGTCATCTACATAATCAAAATCTTTGAAAAAAGTTCCAATGTAAATTCCACTGTATACCAGAATCATTATTCAACTTTCTCATCAATCAATCCATGGCAGTGATAAAGAGAAATGGGGGATAGAAATCACTTGAGGCAAGGTGGTATTCTATCCCCATATGAGTGAAGCAATAATATTTCATTGAATGAGGCATAAATTATTAATATATTGTTTTTATATATATGTTAATAATTTATATGCAAAATATAATTTTAATTAAATAATAATTCATTGATAACCATACATTTTTCTTTAAAAAATAGTCTTCTTTCTTTTGTATGGTAAGCTTGGTGGCTAAATTTTGATTGCCCCCTTTCACTCAAATAGAGTACTAAGGGATAAAAAAGAGTACTAAGTAATTAAAAAATAGTCATAGGATCAGCATTGTAATTAGGTGTTACTATGTCCAGGACAAATACAGTAGATCCTCAACTTCTGTGATATCAGAGATAAGCAGATGCATAAATCTCTTTATTTTTGTAAAATTTCCATAAAATGTGAATGAAAAATTCATTAAACAATTTATTATTTGCAAAAAATATCATATATGGTCTTAAATGTTCTTATCTATGTTTAAAGTATACTCATAAGTTTCACAAAGTTTACAAACAGTAGGAATATTATTCACATGTGCAATTAACACCATTAAATGCAACTTAATTGTGTTAATTGCACATGTGAATAATATTCCTGCCATAGTGCTATTTGTGAATTTTGTGAGTTTGTTTGGCAGTGTAGATTGGAGAAATGTTGTCTCATAAATTTCATTTTGCCATTCCATTTGCCATATGCACGCATTCATGGATATCAAATTTAAGCAGTGTTGAACTAATGCAGTTTTCAGATAAAATAACTGCATTATTCAAGAACTTACTGCATGGCTACACACTCCAAATAAACAGAAAAGAAGAAGAAAAAAAAAGGACTTACTGCATATCTTGCATGACTAAAAAAACTTGAATGCCAAATTGAAATCTTTGTTTTGTGTCTAGAATGAATGTCCTGCTCATGCTTCCATTTTTATGATGCTGTATAAGGCATATATATTATCTCATTCTTAAATTTTCTGAAATTTAAGAATGGTAATAGAGACAAAAAAAATATAGTGTATTTTGTCTTTGGTGCCAATTTTTCTTTTTGTAAAGTACACCAGTGATTATTCATTTTAATTAGGCTTATATACAGTAAGACTCCATTTAATGGAGGGGATATGTTCCAAAAAAAACCAAGTGCTAAATGAAACAGCATTAAATGAGGTCATCTTAACATGTAAATAATGGGAATAAGTGAAACGGGACAATAAATAAAAAATATATGTACTTTTTTATTTTGTAACATGTATTATTACTGTTGTATTACATTAATTATGGACATTTTTATTGCTAATATCAATATGCATTTCATAAATCATTCATGAAAATCAAAAATATTCAAGTAAATAATTTGTGATGAGGAAGGTTCTTTCTCATTTGATACTTTTGTTTTTTCATTAAGCATGATGAAGAAGGTTCTTCTCATTTGATACTTTTTGTTTTTTTGTTAAGAATCATCTAACAAAAGAATGAGGGGAAAGTTGATACTTTTTATTTTTTCGTTAAGAATCATATAACGAAAAATTGTTTGCATTTTCCTCTTTCATTCAGTAAGCACCTATTGATAGCAAGACATCATATCCATGAACTTCATCTTGTCTTTGAATTTCTATCAAAATTTGGATCATTTTATTATAAACTGATCCATAATTTTTGTAATAGTGGCTAAACTTTAACTGTAAAATAGCATTGATGGGACAATAAATAAAAAATATATGTACTTTTTTATTTTGTAACATGTATTATTACTGTTGTATTACATTAATTATGGACATTTTTATTGCTAATATCAATATGCATTTCATAAATCATTCATGAAAATCAAAAATATTCAAGTAAATAATTTGTTTGGAATGAGGGGAAAGTTGATACTTTTTATTTTTTCGTTAAGAATCATATAACGAAAAATTGTTTGCATTTTCCTCTTTCATTCAGTAAGCACCTATTGATAGCAAGACATCATATCCATGAACTTCATCTTGTCTTTGAATTTCTATCAAAATTTGGATCATTTTATTATAAACTGATCCATAATTTTTGTAATAGTGGCTAAACTTTAACTGTAAAATAGCATTGATGAACTATTATAAATATGAACTGTGATCGTAGCAGACTTTCATGTGTACTGCACTGAACTATATCAAACACATTGTGAGACAGCATAGAGTATCAAAGCAACAAATTAGTGCGATTTTGGATTTATGTTAGTATAACGGTTTGAAAAAATGGTATTATATTGAAACAGCATTAAGTGGGGTCTTACTGTATTAAAAATTTATTCAAAAATTTTAACATTTTTCATTCAATTTCACAAACAGTTGATTTAAGTAATAAAATGAAATTTATAACAACAAAAAAATTTAAATTGAAATCAATTTTCTTTATTACAAATATTTGTTCAGTAATTACAAAACAAACAAAAATTGCTGGATAAATGATCTCATCTTTTTATTTTAACACAGATTATCAAAGCTAATGGTTGTTATTTCAAATTTTAGATTCATTAAAAATATTTTTCATAAAACAAACTTGCATGAAATTTTAATATTATAATTACTATAATTTAATTTTTATTATAAAAAATAATTCTGTAAATTTACTTGTATCATAAATGTGTTCATTTGTTGAAAAAATCAAAATAAAATAGAATTTATTGGCTCTGATTAAAATTAAAAATGGATTTGCTCATGCAACACAATTTAATATTCCAGCTGATTCATTATTTCATCAGGAGGCATACATATTTTATTAATTATTATTAGGCATAAATAATAAATTTATATTTGCCTTTTGATAATTTTCGTTAATTACAATTAACTAAAAAAAATTAAATGTTTTATCAAATTTACATTCTCCATGTTAAAATTTTTAAAAGTATGTATAGTGTATATAAATAATATATACAGTTAATTCCCACTATTCGTAGTAGTAATGTTCTGTAAATTCTTCGAGAATACTGAATTAACAAACAGTGAACCATTGTGCCTATGGGAAATATAGAGTTAGGTTCCTGTGAACCTTTTTTCCCAACATTTTCATACTTGGTTTGTATTTTTTTTTTTTTTTTCTGTTTACAGGCACCTTATTTAATTTGTATTGCATTACTTATAATGACAGTATATGCAGTTTATAGTACTATATACAGTATTATACTTACAGTAATCTTTATTTAATTTTTAAAAACATTAACTATGTAGTGAATAAAATTTTATTTTTGATTGATAGTTTTTTGATGTTGCAAGATGTTTGATGTGACGTTGTCTTTCTGAACTGCTTAGCCTTGTCTGCATTGTTTTTTGCCTCAGATCTAAAATTTCGGGGGTAAGGAGCAAATGCACAGGAAGTTAGCACCTAAATTTGAGGCTGCATTCAAGCATAGGGTCGCATTCTTCTATGGGACCTTTGGACAATATGAACAGGCTTTTGGCCTGCCTGCGGTCTGTGGAGTGAGCAAGGATAGGTAATAAGAAATTTTCTAGCAAACTGTTTCAGAGACTACATTTAGTAACAAACAACTTCCTTTCTCCCTCTCTCTCTCTCTCCCTCTCCAGAGAGAAAGAGAAAGGGTGTACATTGGTAACAGTATTTTTGCCGTTCAGCGGGAGTCTGCGAATAAACACGAAAGCTCCACGAATAACAATTTTGTGGTTACAAATAAATTTTCATGAATACGGAATCCATGAATAATGAGAATTGACTGTATATTAAAAAATTAAGCACTAAATATTAAAGATACTGAAAACCTAGAATTTATCAAAATGTTAGCAATGAAGATTTTTTCATTTATAAATAAATCTGATTTGCCAATTTATATTTAATCAAAATTACAATCAGTAAATAAAATTTGTGAGAGTATTACTTTTTCTTCTTGATGTGCTGAAGCTTTTATTTACTAAGAATGTAGCAGTGTAATAATATGGTTCATACTAATTACAATCAGATTGTAAAAATTATGAGGTCAAAATATGGGTAACATCATCCAGTTATCTTTATTAAGACTATTTTATTCTAAAGAAAATATTAAATGCTAATTCTTTCACATTAATTTATTACATTTTTTAATATTAAATTTATTTTATATTTTCTGGGCTTATATTGTAATTTATGAGAAATGAATTATAATGCAAATTTTAATGAAATTTTTATATTTCTATGATAACAAATTTCTTGAGTGAGTTTGCAATAGGATGAATTGAGGGTTTTATTAAAATAATTTGACTATAAGATAAAAAATCTGTTGAAAATATTAATGACTTTTTTAATTTTGATTAAACTAATTTTTAGCCCCTTATTACTTTGTTTTACATCATGAATTAATTTGTATTTCTGTGCTTTACTGTTTGTAAATTGTTTTTGAATGTCCTATTATAAATTAAAATTGCCAAATGATAGCTTAATCATGTCATATAATAACATCCATTGATGATGATTTAATAATGCTGCATTGTTATAGTACCATCCAATATGCTTAAATTTTTTTATAGGTTTTATAATTAAATTTTTTTTGGTATAGATTTTAATAAATTATTTAACAATATTTTACAATAAAATAATAATGATATTCTTTGCACTACTAAATGAAATAATTTTATGGAAGTAACATATTTTTATTCAAAACTATTTTATTAAACACTCATTTTAAGTCATTAAATAATTTTATACATTTCCTAAAATATAGAAATAAATACTAGCATCTAAATGTGCAGATAAAGATTTTAATTCAAACAAAACTAAAAATTTTTTTATGAATTATAGTTGAATAATGGACTGGCTTACAAGTACTTATTGTGTTTAAAATGGATTAATTTGTTTAAAGAAATTTCATTCAAATTTGAAAGAAATATTTAAATATTAGTAACAATTAATAGTATACATTTCATAGTTTGTAAATTATGTGAAAGCATGCAGGGCCGCCGAGAGAAATTTTCGGGCCTGTGACAAGTCTGTGGTCTGGGCCTCATTTAAAAAAGTGCATCACTTTGGTTTAATAAAAAAAAGCCATATAAAACATTATGCATTTATTTAAAAAAGGCAAACAATAAGTTCAAAATTCCATACATTACATACTATGTTATATATAAAAGAGTTTATTTTGGTACGACTGCTTTAGGTGCTCTGTTGGCAGCCTGCGAACTATTCTACGCGTTATGTGACACTTCAGGCCCGATGGTCGGGCCCTTTTCGATGCTGGGCCTGTGACAAAAGTCACGGGCATCATCCCCTCTTAGCAGCCCTGAAAGCATGTCAGAAATAATAGGAGATGCAATATCATTTTTCAGATTTAATATTTAAAGATAAAAAAACCCAAATCTTGGAGTAGCAGGAAAAGTGTGATCATCATCTCTAATATATGCAGATAATGACTAATTTAAAACAATGTAAGACTTCTTACTGTAAATATTAAATAAAAGTAAACTACCATATAAGCCAAATAAAAAAGATAAATTGTTTATTTAAAAACGTTTTTGGCTATTCATGTAGCCTGAATGCATGGATTGTGGAAATGTATATTATGAAGCAAATTTTTATCAGTTCTAAATTCAGATGATAGGAACTTTATGATCATATACAGTTATTAATTAGCATTTTCTGAAGTGAACAATTTGCAAAATAAAAACAAGTTTATATTAAATCAAATTTACATTAAATACATATATTTTCTAATGATTTAATTATATGATTAAATTCATGATTTTAATTATATTAAAAATATATGAATTCAATTTTATAATTTTTATTATTTTAGTAGTGAAATGAAGATCATATAATAAATAACACTAACACTCTCTTATAAAAATACAAGTGAAAGATTAAATATTCTATTAAAAAACAGAAAAAGATAATTTAATTATTAAATTTACTTCTGTTCATATTTTATTTCAGCAACTTCTTTGTCTGTTTCATTATTTATTGTTACTAAAATTGTTTGCCATCTCATTGACTTAAAATTTGGCCCATATTTTATATTTCCAAACTTCCTGTTTTATATAAAGCAGTTATAATGAGAAATATGGGAAATTACATATTATTTATATAATTTGTTAATATATATCAATTAATTATTTTAATTTTATTTTTTAAGGTCAGATACATGTAGTTCTTGACTTAAACCAACTCATACTTACAATAGCAATGTGATTGATAAATTCTGTTATTAGTCAATTCAGTTGGCCTGGGTTTGATTCCTTGACCCAATGATCTGATATACAAAATTATCTGATTCTTATATTTTTGTGTTTATTAAGTTTATTACAATAAAATGGAATATAATAATAAATATTTGTAATGGGCAATTCATAAATTTTGGATATTTCTGACTTACGATGGCAGAGTTCAAAATTTTTGAAACTTCAATTCTACATATCATGTATTCCAAAATCCAGAAAAAATGCAAAACATTCTCAGTCCCAAGCATTTTGGATTATAGATACTAAATTGTAAAAGTAAATTGAAAATAATTTTATATATATGTTACAGGACAAAACCAAATTCAGGAAATACTAGAATTTCCTAGTCAAAACGAGAACGTCCTAATGCTTTTCAGATGTTCTAGTATTTTCTAGGCCGAACTCGAAATGCCAAACATTTCTTATTCAAAGTCCAGAATTTCTAGTTTTTCCGGTCAAAACCCAAAGTGGCAAACAGTTAAAATAAAAGTCTTCATTTCTCATATATTCCCACTCAGAGTTCAATATTTGCCAACAGAAATTTCTTTCTTTAGAGAATATCCGCAAGGATAAACAAATTTCATTGAGGAAATCTCAATGCTTTAGAAGGCTGCAATCTGCCTAAATCTGCTTTAAATGCATGAAGCATTGTGTATCTAAATTATGTTTGTACAAAAAGAATAACATTTTATGTAATTCTAAATGCCACAAAAGCCTACTTGCAAAAATAAATAAGAGCTACCTAGTTATGTTTTTTATTTTTGTATTTATGGTAATACCATGAATACAAAAATTGTTGATTAATTGATTAAAAACATGAATTGATTAAAAGCATTATTTTAATGAACATAATGCATATTTTTATCACTTGATAAGAAAAACAATTTTACTGTTATTTTCTGTTGAGAAAATGAAATACGACAAATCGAAACAGCACTTACTCTCATTCATTATTACATGGTTGACTTTAAAGAACTAAAATTACCAATTTTTTATTTTTATAAACAAATATTTTAATTAGTCAAAGTTCAATATAAAATACAAAGTAAAAAATTTTTAGTTGAAAGTTGAAAAACACAACTAGGTGCCTCTCATTTATTTTTACAAGGTAGGCTTTTGTGGCATTTAGAATTACACAAAATGCTATTACTTTTGCACAATTATAATTTAGATACCATTGCTTCATGCATTAAAAGTGGGTTTAGCCCTATGTACATTCCATTGGCATAGATTGCAGCCTTCCTCATTTATTCTTGCGGATATTCTCTAAAGAAAGAAATTTCTGCTGGCAAATTAATGAGAATGCATGAGAAATGAAGACTTTTGTTTTAACTGTTTGCCGCTTTGGGTTTTTGTATAGGAAAAATTAGAAATTTTGGATTTTGAATAAGAAGTGTTCGGCATTTTGAGTTCAGCCTAGGAAATACTAGAATGTCTGACAAGCATTACAACGGAAATACTAGAATTCAGGAAATTCTAGTATTTCCTGAATTCGGGTTTATCCTGTAACATATAAACTGTTCTCTGCTTATGAACATAATACATTTACAAGATGCACAAATTTGTAATACAAAATTTATTCTTATAAGTAATAAATACATTGTATATACTGTATTATGTAATGTGTGCTCTTTAATATTTTAAATTCAAACACAGTTCAGCAGTAATTAAACTCAATATTATTTATTTTAGTGAAGTGCTTTCAGTACAAAACCATCATCAGTTTTATAAACTATATGATCAAACATATCTGCATATTAATCACTGCTGAACTGTGTTTAAGTTTAAAATATTAAGTTATAGTAAGTCTAAGCAGAAGTAATTTTAAGGATATGTGCTATTGATTGGATTAATTAGAACTGTCTTTATTTAAATTTCTAAAATATCTAAGAATGATGATAAAAGATTTTTGATGAAAGTGTTACTAATCATGTAATATTGTGCTAATATGGCTAAATATTACACGAATTTATGAAATATTTTCTACTGGATTATTTTACTGTCAAATTTTGAAAGTTTTCATACAAGTTTTGAATTTTTCAAGAATTTGAAAGTAAAATTAGAAGTTTGAGAACAACTAATTATGTAGTTTTCAAATATATCCTTTATTTTGAATTGATTATAGATATGAGTTCAAAATATGTCATCAAATTTATTTTCAATGGTATAATCTATATTTCGAATATATAAAAATGTATTAAATAGTTTCATAGTTATTACAAAGAAATGTTAGAAAATTAAATATCTGCCATTTTTAAATTGATGTACAGGTAGGCCTCGATTAGCACGAATAATTGGTTCCACGAAT